>JAREIS010000658.1:0-68034 GCA_030060385.1 Muscicapa striata striata
CGGCACGTGAGTGGTGGCACGGCTCCTTCCTCTTCCTCCTCCTTCCTCCTCCTTCCTCTTCCTCCTCCCTCCTCCTCCTCCTTCCTCTTCCTCCTCCTTCCTCTTCCTCCTCCCTCCTCTTCCTCCTCCCTCCTCCTCCTTCCTCTTCCTCCTCCCTCCTCCTCCTCCTTCCTCTTCCTCCTCCCTTCCTCTTCCTCCTCCCTTCCTTCCTTCTCCTCCTTCCTCTTCCTCCTCCTTCCTCCTCCCTTCCTCTTCCTCCTTCTTTCCTCCTCCTTCCTCTTCCTCCTTCTTTCCTCCTCCCTTCTCCTCCTTCCTCTTCCTTCTCCTCCTTCCTCTTCCTCCTCCTTCCTTCCTCTTGCTCCTCCTTCCTTCCTCTTGCTCCTCCTTCCTCTTTCCTTCCTCTTCCTTCTCCTCCTTCCTCTTCCTCTTCCTCCTCCTTCCTCTTCCACCTTCCTTCCTCTTCCTCCTTCCTTCCCCTTCCACCTTCCTTCCTCTTCCTCCTCCTTCCTCTTCCACCTTCCTTCCTCTTCCTCCTCCTTCCTCTTCCTCCTTCCTTCCTCTTCCTCCTCCTCCTTCCTCTTCCTTCCTCTTCTTCCTCCTTCCTCTTCCTCCTCTTCCTCCTCCTCCTTCCTCCTCCTCCTCCTTCCCCAGGTAGAGGAGCTGTCCCTGACACTTTTCCCACCTTCCCACATTGCCACATTCCAAATTTCCGCGTTCCCAGATGGAGAAGCCGACCCAGACACTGTTCCCACATTCCCACATTCCCAATTCTCCCATTCCCAGGTGGAGAAGCTGGCCCTGACCCCATTCCTCCATTCCCCCATTCCCACATTCCCACATTCCCCCATTCCCACATTCCTGTGTTCCCGATTCCCAATTCCCAGGTGGAGAAGCTGGTGCGGATGCTGTTTCCACATTCCCAGATCCCATTCCCCCATTCCCACATTCCCAGTTCCTGTTCCCCATTCCCAGTTCCTGATTCCCAGGTGGAGAAGCTGGCCCAGACCCCATTCCCACATTCCCCCATTCCCCCATTCCCAATTCCCAGGTGGAGAAGATGCCGCAAACGCTGTTCCCCTATTCCCCCATTCCTCAATTCCCAATTCCCATTCCCACATTCCCGCATTCCCAATTCCCAGTTCCCCATTCCCACATTCCCAAATCCCCATTCCCAGGTGGAGAAGCTGGCCCTGGCCCCGTTCCCCCATTCCCCCATTCCTCCATTCCCCCATTTCCCCATTCCCACATTCCCAATTCCCATTCCCCATTCCGAGGTGGAGAAGCTGGCGTGGACGCTGTTCCCCCATTCCCCATTCCCCCATTCCCATTCCCCCATTCCCAATTCCCATTCCCCATTCCCAGGTGGAGAAGCTGGCGTGGACGCTGTTCCCCATTCCCCATTCCCCCATTCCCCCATTCCCCCATTCCCAATCCCCCATTCCCAATTCCCAATTCCCCATTCCCGAATCCCCCGTTCCCAGGTGGAGAAGCTGGCCCTGGCCCCATTCCCCCATTCCCAATTCCCCCATTCCCCCATTCCCCCGTTCCCCCATTCCCCATTCCCAATCCCCCATTCCCAATTCCCAGGTGGAGAAGCTGGCGTGGACACTGTTCCCCCATTCCCAATTCCCAATTCCCCATTCCCCATTCCCCATTCCCCATTCCCATTCCCCATTCCCCATTCCCCATTCCCAATCCCAATCCCAATTCCCAGGTGGAGAAGCTGGCGCGGACGCTGTTCCCCCATTCCCCAATTCTCAATTCCCACATTCCCCATTCCCACATTCCCAAATCCCCGTTCCCAGGTGGAGAAGCTGGCCCTGACCCCGTTCCCCCATTCCCACATTCCCAATTCCCAATCCCCATTCCCAGGTGGAGAAGCTGGCCCTGACCCTGTTCCCCCATTCCCAGTTCCCAATTCCCCATTCCCAATTCCCAGGTGGAGAAGCTGGCGCGGACGCTGTTCCCCCATTCCCAATTCCCACATTCCCAATCCCCCATTCCCAATCCCAATTCCCAGGTGGAGAAGCTGGCGCGGACGCTGTTCCCCCATTCCCCCATTCCCCAATTCCCAATTCCCAATCCCCATTCCCAGGTGGAGAAGCTGGCGCGGACGCTGTTCCTGTGGAAGATGGACGTGCACGAGCAGAAGGAGCGCGTCTCCGAGATGCGCCGCTGGAACGAGGCCCTGGTGGCCAACATGCTGCCCGACCACGTGGCCCGACACTTCCTGGGCTCCAAAAAGCGGGATGAGGTCCGTATTCCTGCCTTTCCGGCCCGTATTCCCGCTTTTCCGGCCCGTATTCCCGCTTTTCCGGCTCGTATTCCCGCTTTTCCAGACCGTATTCCCGCTTTTCCAGACCGTATTCCCGCCTTTCCGGCTCGTATTCCCGCTTTTCCAGCTCGTATTCCCGCTTTTCTAGCCGTATTCCCACTTTTCCAGACCGTATTCCAGCTTTTCCGGCCTGTATTCCCACCGTCCCGGCCCGTATTCCCACCTTCCCAGCCCGTATTCCCGCTTTTCCAGCTCGTATTCCCGCTTTTCCAGCCCGTATTCCTGCTTTTCCGGCTCGTATTCCTGCATTCCCAGCCCGTATTCCCGCCTTTCCGGCCCGTATTCCCGCTTTTCTGGGTCGTATTCCCGCTTTTCCGGCCCGTATTCCCGCATTCCTAGCCCGTATTCCCGCTTTTCCGGCTCGTATTCCTGCATTCCCAGCCCGTATTCCCGCCTTTCCGGCCCGTATTCCCGCTTTTCTGGGTCGTATTCCCACTTTTCTAGCCGTATTCCCACATTCCCAGCCCGTATTCCCGCTTTTCCGGGTCGTATTCCCGCTTTTCCAGCCTGTATTCCTGCTTTTCTGGCCTGTATTCCCACCTTTCCGGGCCATATTCCCACATTTCTGGGCCATATTCCCATGTTTCCAGTCTGTATTCCTGCATTTCCATGACTTATTCCCACATTTCCGGGCCGTATTCCCACATTTCCAGCCCGTATTCCCACATTTCCAGGCCGTATTCCCGCATTTCCAGGCCGTATTCCCGCATTTCCGGGCCGTATTCCCGCAGTTCCGGGCCGTATTCCCGTGTTTCCGGAGTCCAGCGCTTTTCCCAGCAATGGGATTTTGGATTGGGAGGGATCCCGGGATGGTTTGGATGGGAAGGGACCTGAAATCCCATCCCATGGGCAGGGACACATTCCAAACTTTCCTTGGACGCTCCCAGGGATCCGGCAATTCTCTGGGAATTCCAGCCCAGCCGGGAATTCCTTCCCAAATCCCATCTCCCCTTTCCCAGGGAATTCCCTCCATTCCCAGCTCTCCCAGCCTGGCACTGGATCCATCCCCATCCCAGCTCCTCTCCAGGAAGGAATTTTGGGAATTCCCTGGGAATTCGGGACTCCAGGAAGGGTCTCCCTTCCCTTTTCCATCCCAGAATTCCATAAAAACCCCTCGGGATGGATCCTGAGTGTCCTGGATCCCAGAATCCCGGAATGGTTTGGGATGGGATCCACGGATCTTAAAAACAAACACTCCACACCCAATAACTGCAAACTGATACCAATAACCAATAACCGATAATCGATAACCGATAATTGATTACCGATATCCGATATCCAATAACAAATAACCGATAACCAATAACCAATAATCGATAACTGATAACCAATAACCGATAGCCAATAGCCAATAACTGATAACCGAAAACTGATAACCGATAACCAATAACAAATAACTGATAACCGATAATCGATAATCGATGACTGATAACCAATAACCGATAACCGATAACTGATAACCAATAACCAATAACCAATAAACGATAATCAATATCTGATAACCAATAACTGATAAACAATAACCGATAACCGATAACCAATAACCAATAATCAATATCTGATAATCAATAACTGATAACCAATAACCAATAACTGATAACCGATAATCAATATCTGATAACCAATAACTGATAACCGATAACCAATAACCAATAACCAATAACTGATAACCGATAACCAATAACCAATAACCGATAACTGATAACCAATAACCAATAACCGGTAACTGATAATCAATATCTGATATACAATAACTGATAAACAATAACCGATAACGAATAACCGATAACTGATAACTGATAACCGATAACCGATAACCAATAACCGATAACCAATAACCGATAATCAATATCTGATAATCAATAACTGATAACCAATAACCGATAACCAATGACCGATAACCGATAACTGATAATTGATAACTGTTAACCAATAACCGATAACAGATAGCCAATAACCGAGAACCGATATCCAATAACCAATAAGCAATAACTGATGACCAATAACCGATAACCAATAACGGATAACCGATAACCAATTACCGATAACCGATAACTGATAACCGTTAAACAATAACCAATAACAGATAGCAAATAACTGATAACCGATAACCAATAACCGATAACCGATAACCAATAACAGATAACTGATAACCACTTACCGATAACTGATAACTGATAACCATTAACCAATAACCAATAACAGATAGCAAATAACCGATAACCAATAACTGATAACTGATTACCGATAACCAATAACCAATAACCGATAACCAATAACCAATAACCAATAACCGAAAACCAGTAACTGATAACCAACCAGTACCAATATCCAATAAATAACGATTACGATAACCGATAAACCGATAACCAATGACCAATAACCGATTACTGATATCCAATAACTAATAACCATTACCAATATCCAATATCAATAGCCGATAACCAATAACCAATAACGATTACCAATATCCAATAACCGATAACCAATTACCAATATCCAGTATCAATAACCCATAACCAATATCTGATAACCAATAACCAATAAACGATAACGATTACGATATCAATATCCAATAACCCATAACCAATAACTGATAACCAATAACCGATAACCGATAACCGATATCCAATATCCAATAACCAATAACCGATAACCGATAACGGAGTGCCGGTCCTGGGTGCGGGGCGCATTCCCGGCATTCATCCATCCATCCATCCATCCATCCGTTCATTCCCAATTCCCGGCATTCCCGCCTGCCGGCATTCCCAGGAGCTGTACAGCCAGTCGAAATGCAGGGAGATCGGGGTCATGTTCGCGTCGCTGCCCAACTTTGCCCGATTTCTACACCGGAGAGCATCAACAACGGCGGCATCGAGTGCCTGCGCTTCCTCAACGAGATCATCTCCGACTTCGACGGCGTGAGCGGGGACGGACGGCGGGGAGGAAGAGTGGGAATAGTGGGAATAGTGGGAATAATGGGAATGGGAGTGGGAGTGGGAACGAGAATTGGAATGGGAACAGGAGTGGGAATAATGGGAATGGGAGTGGGAGTGGGAATGGGAACAGGAATGGGAACGGTAACGGGAATTGGAATGGGAATGGGAGTGGGAATAATGGGAATGGGAATGGGAATGGGAATGGGAATGGGAATGGGAATGGGAGTGGGAATGGGAGTGGGAATAATGGGAATGGGAATGGAATGGGAGTGGGAGTGGGAATAATGGGAATGGGAATGGGAATGGGAATGGGAATGGGAGTGGGAATGGGAGTGGGAATAATGGGAATGGGAATGGGAGTGGGAATAAGGGAATGGGAATGGGAATGGGAATGGGAGTGGGAGTGGGATTGGAAATGGGAATGGGAATGAGAATGGGAGTGGGAATGGGATCGGGATCGGGAAGGGGAATGGGAATGGCAGTGGGAGTGGGAATGGGAATGGGAATGGGATTGGGAATGGGAACGGTAACGGAAATTGGAATGGGAATGGGAATGGGAATGGGAATAGGAATGGGAATGAGAATGAAAATGGGAGTGGGAATGGCAACAGGAACGGGAATGGGAATGGGAATGAGAGTGGGAACAGGAGTGGGAGTGGGAATGGGAACGGGAATTGGAATGGGAACGGGGATGAGAGTGGGAATGGGAGTGGGTCAGGGAATGGGAATAGGAATGGGAGTGGGAATGGGAACGGGACTGGGAGAGGGAATGGGAATGGGAACGGGAATGGGAATGGGAATGGGAATGAGAAAGGGAATGGGAGCAGGAATGGGAGTGAGAACGGGAATGGGAGTGGGAGCAGGAATGGGAATGGGAATGGGAATGGGAAGGGGAACAGGAACAGGAACGAGAACGGGTGCGGGAATGGGAACGGGAATGGGAGTGGAATGGGAATGGGAATGGGAATGGGAATGGGAATGGGATTCCTGGCTGGGATGAGAACACTCGGGTGGGATCATAGCTGGAATCACAGGGAATGTCCAGGTGGGAATGGGAACATCCAGGTGGGATCAGACTGGGAATCATGGGGAATATCCAGGTGGGAATCACAGGAAACATCCAGGTGGGATCAGGGAATCACACTGGGAATCAGACTGGGAACTGTGGGAAATATTCCATCAGCAATCACGGGCAATAAATATCCAGGTGGGAGGATCACACCAGGAATCACAGGGAATATCCAGGTGGGATCAGACCAGGAGTTATTGAGAATATCCAGGTGAAATCACACAGGGAATCGTGGGAGTATCCAGGTGGGATGGGGAATGTCCAGGTGGAATCACAGCAGGAACAATTGGGAATATCCAGGTGGGATCACAGCAGGAACAGTTGGGAATATCCAGGTGGGATCACACGGGGAACAATTGGGAATGTCCAGGTGGGATCACAGCAGGAACAATTGGGAATGTCCAGGTGGGATGACACGGGGAACAATTGGGAATGTCCAGGTGGAATCACAGCAGGAACAGTTGGGAATATCCAGGAGGGATCATACGGGGAACAACTGGGAATATCCAGGTGGGATCACACGGGGAACAATTGGGAATATCCAGGTGGGATCACAGCAGGAACAGTTGGGAATGTCCAGGTGGGATCACACGGGGAACAATTGGGAATGTCCAAGTGGAATCACAGCAGGAACAATTGGGAATATCCAGGAGGGATCACACGGGAAACAATTGGGAATGTCCAGGTGGAATCACAGCAGGAACAGTTGGGAATATCCAGGAGGGATCGCACGGGAACAACTGGGAATATCCAGGTGGGATCGCAGGATCCGCTTGGCCCGTTCCCATCGCGTTCCAGCCGGGATCCAGCTATCCCGCTGTTGTGTCCGTGCCCAGCTCCTGGACGAGCCCCAGTTCCGCTGCATCACCAAGATCAAGACCATCGGCAGCACCTACATGGCCGCCTCCGGGGTCACGCCCGACGCCTTGGCGCCAACGGGCTCGGGCCGCGGTGAGCGCGGGGCCCGGCCCGGGACTGCCTGGGACTGTGGGAAAACACAATTCCTCCTTGTCCCCATCCCGTGTCCCATCTCCGTGTTCCATCCCCAAATCCTCTCTCTGTGTCCCATCCCTGTCACATCTCCATCTCCGTGTTCGTTCGCCATGTCCCATCTTTGTTTCCTGTCTGAAAATCCCATCTCCGTGTCCCATCTCCGTGTCCCATCTCCGTGTCCTATCCCCAAATCCCATCTCCATCTTTCATCCCCAAATCCCATCTCCATTTCCAAATCCCATCCCAATGTCCCATCTCCATGTCTCATTTCCAAATCCCATCTCCATCTTTCATCCCCAAATCCCATCTCCGTGTCCCATTATCTCCATGTCCCACCTCCAGCCCCAAGTCCCACCCCCATATTTCTCCCCCCAAATCCCATCTCCAAATCCCATCCCAGTGTCCCATCTCCATGTCCCATCCCCAAGTCCCATCTCCATCCCCAAGTCCCATCTCCAAATCCCATCTCCATTTCCAAATCCCATCCCAGTGTCCCATCTCCATCTCCCATCTCCAAATCCCATCTCCGTGTCCCATTATCTCCATGTCCCCTTATCTCCATGTCCCATCTCCATCCCCAAGTCCCATCTCCAAATCTCATCTCCATTTCCAAATCCCATCTCTGTGTCCCATCCCCATATCCCATCCCCAAATCCTATCCCCATGTCCCATCATCTCCATGTCCCATATCCCATCCCCAAATCCCATCTCCATTTCCAAATCCCATCCCAGTGTCCCATCTCCATGTCCCATTTCAAAATCCCATCCCCATGTCCCATCCCCAGATCCCATCTCCGTGTCCCATTATCTCCATGTCCCATCTCCACTTCCAAGTCCCACCCCCATATCCCATCCCAAATCCCATCCCCAAATCCCATCTCCATCTCCAAATCCCATCTCCATCTCCCATCCCCAAATCCCATCTCCATGTCCCCTTATCTCCATGTCCCATTATCTCCATGTCCCATCTCCATTTCCAAATCCCATCTCCCTGTCCCATCCCCAAATCCCATCTCCATCCCCAAGTCCCATCCCCAAATCCATCTCCATTTCCAAATCCCATCTCCATCTCCCATCCCCCAATCTATATCCATTTCCAAATCCCATCCCAGTGTCCCATCCCCCTGTCCCATCCCCAAATCCCATCTCCATTTCCAAATCCCATCCCCAAATCCCATCTCCATTTCCAAATCCCATCTCTGTGTCCCATCTCCCTGTCCCATCTCCAAATCCCATCTCCGTGTCCCATTATCTCCATGTCCCATCTCCATGTCCCATCTCCAAATCCCATCTCCGTGTCCAATTATCTCCATGTCCCTTTATCTCCATGTCCCATCTCCATCCCCAAGTCCCATCTCCAAATCCCATCCTCAAATCCACCTCCATTTCCAAATCCCATCCCCAAATCCATCTCCATTTCCAAATCCCATCCCCAAATCCCATCTCCATTTCCAAATCCCATCCCAGTGTCCCATCTCCATGTCCCATCCCCAAATCCCATCTCCGTGTCCCATTTTCTCCATGTCCCATCTCCACTCCCAAGTCCCACCCCCATATCCCATCTCCATATCCCATCCCCAAATCCCATCTCCATCCCCAAATCCCATCCCCATATCCCATCCCCAAATCCCATCTCCATGTCCCATCTCCAAATCCCATCTCCGTGTCCCATTATCTCCATGTCCCATCTCCATGTCCCATCTCCATATCCCAAATCCCATCCCCATATCCCATCTCCATGTCCCATCTCCATATCCCAAATCCCATCCCCATATCCCATCCCCAAATCCCATCTCCATCCCCAAATCCCATCCCCGTATCCCATTTCCAAATCCCATCTCCATGTCCCATTATCTCCATGTCCCACCTCCATCCCCAAATCCCATCCCCCAAACCCCATCCCCACCCCGCCGCCCCGCCGCCGCCGGGGAAGGCGGGCAGGGTGGGATTCCCGGAATTCGGCAGAAGGAGGCCGCGGTCGAGCGGGGCGCTGGCAGCACTTGGCCGACCTGGCGACTTCGCGCGCCATGAAGGTGACGCTGATGAACATCAACTACCAGTCCTTCAACAACTTCATGCTGCGCATCGGCAAGTCGGGGGCGCCGGGAATTCGGGAATTCGGCCTGGCTGGCGTTATCGGCGTTTTTCCATGTTTTTGGGCAGGGATGAACAAGGGCGCGGTGCTGGCCGGGGTCATCGGGGCGCGCAAACCGCACTACGACATCTGGGGCAACACGGTGAACGTGGCCAGCAGGATGGAGTCCACCGGAGTCATGGGCAACATCCAGGTGGGAATGGCGGGAGTGCCAGGTGGGATCACACTGGGAATGGCGGGGATGGATGGCCAGGTGGGATCACACTGGGAATGGTGGGAATGGATGGCCAGGTGGGATCACACTGGGAATGGCGGGAATGGATGGCCAGGTGGGATCACACTGGGAATGGCGGGAATGGATGGCCAGGTGGGATCACACTGGGAACCATGGGCAACATCCAGGTGGGAATGGTGGGAATGGCCAGGTGGGATCACACTGGGAATGGCGGGAATGGTGGGAATGGCGGGAATGAATGGCCAGGTGGGATCACACTGGGAATGGCGGGAATGGATGGCCAGGTGGGATCACACTGGGAATGGTGGGAATGAGTGGCCAGGTGGGATCACACTGGGAATGGCGGGAATGGATGGCCAGGTGGGATCACACTGGGAATGGTGGGAATGAGTGGCCAGGTGGGATCACACTGGGAATGGCGGGAATGGATGGCCAGGTGGGATCACACTGGGAATGGTGGGAATGGCCAGGTGGGATCACATTGGGAATGGCGGGAATGGATGGCCAGGTGGGATCACACTGGGAATGGTGGGAATGGCCAGGTGGGATCACACTGGGAATGGCGGGGATGGATGGCCAGGTGGGATCACACTGGGAATGGCGGGAATGGCCAGGTGGGATCACACTGGGAATGGTGGGAATGGCCAGGTGGGATCACATTGGGAATGGCGGGGATGGATGACCGGGTGGGATCACACTAGGAATGGTGGGAATGGATGGCCAGGTGGGATCACATTGGGAATGGCGGGGATGGATGACCGGGTGGGATCACACTAGGAATGGTGGGAATGGATGGCCAGGTGGGATCACACTGGGAATGGCGGGAATGGCCAGGTGGGATCACACTGGGAATGGTGGGAATGGTGGGAATGGCGGGAATGGATGGCCAGGTGGGATCACACTGGGAATGGCGGGAATGGGTGGCCAGGTGGGATCACACTGGGAATGGTGGGAATGGTGGGAATGGCGGGAATGGATGGCCAGGTGGGATCGCACTGGGAATGGCGGGAATGGCCAGGTGGGATCACACTGGGAATGGCGGGAATGAATGGCCAGGTGGGATCACACTGGGAATGGCAGGAATGGATGACCAGGTGGGATCACACTGGGAATGGCAGGAATGGCGGGAATGGATGGCCTGGTGGGATCACACTGGGAATGGTGGGAATGGTGGGAATGGCGGAATGGATGGCCAGGTGGGATCACACTGGGAATGGTGGGAATGAGTGGCCAGGTGGGATCACACTGGGAATGGCAGGAATGGATGGCCAGGTGGGATCACATTGGGAATGGTGGGAATGGCCAGGTGGGATCACACTGGGAATGGCGGGAATGGATGACCAGGTGGGATCACATTGGGAATGGCGGGGATGGATGGCCAGGTGGGATCACACTGGGAATGGCGGGAATGGATGGCCAGGTGGGATCACACTGGGAATGGTGGGAATGGCCAGGTGGGATCACACTGGGAATGGTGGGAATGGGTGGCCAGGTGGGATCACACTGGGAATGGCGGGAATGGATGGCCAGGTGGGATCACACTGGGAATGGTGGGAATGGATGGCCAGGTGGGATCACACTGGGAATGGTGGGAATGGATGGCCAGGTGGGATCACACTGGGAATGGCAGGAATGGTGGGAATGGCCAGGTGGGATCACACTGGGAATGGCGGGAATGGATGGCCAGGTGGGATCACACTGGGAATGGTGGGAATGGATGGCCAGGTGGGATCACACTGGGAATGGTGGGAATGGATGGCCAGGTGGGATCACACTGGGAATGGCAGGAATGAGTGGCCAGGTGGGATCACACTGGGAATGGCGGGAATGGATGGCCAGGTGGGATCACACTGGGAATGGCGGGAATGGGTGGCCAGGTGGGATCACACAGGGAATGGTGGGAATGGATGGCCAGGTGGGATCACACTGGGAATGGTGGGAATGAGTGGCCAGGTGGGATCACACTGGGAATGGTGGGAATGGATGGCCAGGTGGGATCACACTGGGAATGGTGGGAATGAGTGGCCAGGTGGGATCACACTGGGAATGGCGGGAATGGATGGCCAGGTGGGATCACACTGGGAATGGTGGGAATGGATGGCCAGGTGGGATCACCCAACTAGGAATAATTGGGAATATCCAGGTGGGATCATCCCAGTAGTCTTGGTAATATCCAGGTGGGATTAGACTGGGAATCTTGGGAATAGCCAGGTGGGAATGGGGAACATCCAGGTGGAATCACCCAGCTGTAAATGGTCAGGAATGAATGTCCAGGTGGAGTCACCCAGCTGGGAATTGTCAGGAATATCCAGGTGGGATCATCGAGCCAGGAATTTTGGGAATGTCCAGGTGGGGTCACACTGGGAGTTGTGGGCAACATCCAGGTGGGAATGGTGGGAATGAGTGGCCAGGTGGGATCACCCAACTGGGAATAATTGGGAATGAGTGTAGAGGTGGGATCACCCGACTGGGAACGGTTGGGAATGTCTAGATGGGAATACCCAGCCAGGAATAATCGGGAATATCCAGGTGGGATCTGACTGTGAATCTTGAGAATATCCAGGTGGGATGGGGAATGTCCAGGTGGGATCACCCAGCTGGGAATGGTCAGGAATGAGTGGCCAGGTCAGATCTTCCAACTGGGAATAATTGGGAATGAGTCTCCAGGTGGGATCACCCAACTGGGAATGGTCAGGAATGAGGGGTCAGGTGGGATCTCCCAACTGGGAATAATTGGGAATATCCAGGTGGGATCACCCTGGTAATCTTGGGAATATCCAGGTGGGATCAGACTAGAAATCTTGTGCATATCCAGATGGGATGGGGAATGTCCAGGTGGGATCGCACCAGGAGTCATGGGGAACATCCAAGTAGGATCACTCAGCTGGGAATCTTGGGAATATCCATGTGGGATCACACAGCGGCTTCGCTGGGAATCTCAGGACTCCATGAAGGGTCTCCCTTCCCTTTTCCATCCCCGAATTCCATAAAAACCCCTCGGGATGGATCCTGAGTGTCCTGGATCCCAGAATCCCGGAATGGTTCGGGATGGGATCCATGGACCTTCAATCCCATCCCATTCCAATCCCACCATCCCAGGGTGATCCAAATCCACCCTTGGACTCTCCCAGGGATTCCCTGGGATTCCAGCCCAGCCAGGAATTCCTTCCCAAGCTCCCCTTTCCCAGTGGGAGCCATTCCCTGGCTCCTGCCCCTCCAGCCCTTTCCCAAATCCCAGCTCTCCTTTCCCTCTGCAAAAGGCTCCGAGGATTCCCTGGATCCTTCCCTGATCCAGCTGCACATTCCCGGCTCTCCCAGCCTGGGGTTGGATCCAGCCCCATCCCAACTCTTCTCTGGGAAGGAATTTTGGGATCCAGGGGCTTCACTGGGAATTCGGGACTCCAGGAAGGGTCTCCCTTCCCTTTTCCATCCCCAAACCCCTCGGGATGGATCCTGAGTGTCCTGGATCCCAGAATCCTGGAATGCTTTGGGATGGGATCCACGGACCTTCAATCCCATCCCATTCCATCCCCACCATCCCTGGATTTTCCAGCCTTTCCTTGGACACTCCCAGGGATCCAGGCATTCTCTGCCAATCCCATCCCATCCCATTATCCCATCCCATCCCATTATCCCATCCCATCCCATCCCATCCCATCCCTGTATCCCATCCCATCCCTGTATCCCATCCCATCCCTGTATCCCATCCCATCCCTGTATCCCATCCCTGTATCCCATCCCTGTATCCCATCCCTGTATCCCATCCCATCCCATCCCTGTATCCCATCCCTGTATCCCATCCCTGTATCCCATCCCTGTATCCCATCCCTGTATCCCATCCCTGTATCCCATCCCTGTATCCCATCCCATCCCATCCCATCCCATCCCATCCCATCCCATCCCATCCCATCCCATCCCATCCCATCCCATCCCATCCCATCCCATCCCATCCCATCCCTTCCCCACCCTCCCAAGAATTCTCCCCCTCCCGGGAATTTTCCACCCCCAGCTGCAATCCAGCGCTTCTCCCACCTCTTCCCCCTTTTCCCCACATCCCACCGGGAAAAAATTCCCAAGATTCCCGATTTTCCCGGCAGGTGGTGGAGGAGACGAGCAGATCCTGAAGGAATACGGATTCCGCTTCGTCCGGCGCGGCGCCGTCTACGTCAAGGGCAAGGGGGAGCTCCTGACTTTTTTCCTCAAGGGCCGGGAAAAACCGGGATCATTCCTCGGAGCCGCCGCTGTGCCCCTGCCCCACCAGGTGCTGGAAAATTCCTGGATTCCTCGGGAATATCCACGGGATCCGCAACCCATCCCACCTTCCCCGGAGGTTTTTTTGGAGTAGGCGGGTGTGATTTTATGGAAAAAAGAGGAACGCGGATCGGGGTTTTTTGGTTTTTTTCCGGGATTTTCCGCCCCGGGAATGCCGGACTTGGAGCGGTGGCAGCGATTCCAGGAGATCCAAACTCAGGGATGGTTGGGAAGACTCCGCGGGAGCAAATCTGGGATTTGCAGGAAAATTCCTCCCGAATTCCTGCGGAGCACGGCAGGGAGAGCTGGGAGAGCTCGGATCCGGATCCGGCAGATTTGGGATGTGCGGGAGTTGTGCGTTCCAGATCCATAAATTTTATCGGAGAAACGACGGATTTGCGTTTGTGCCCCACGGCCGGGATCGGGGTTGGGATCGGGTTTGGGATCAGGGTTGGAATTGGGATTGGGATTGGGATTGGATCAGGATTGGGATTGGGATCAGGAGAGAGATTGGGATCAAGATTGGGATCAGAACTGGAATTGGAATGGGGACTGGGATTGGGATTGGGATTGGGATTGGGATTGGGATTGAGATCAGAGTCAGGATTGGGATCAGGATTGTGATGGGAATTGGGATTGGGACTGGGATTGGGATCAGAATTGGGATCAGGATTGGGATTGGGGTTGGGGTTGGGATCAGGATTGGGATCTGGATCTGGATCAGGATTGGGATAAAGGCAGATACTGGGATCAGGATGGAGATTAGGATTGAGTTTGGGATCGGTATCAAGATCGGGATTGGGACTGGGATTGGAATTAGGATTGGGACTGCGATTGGTATCAGGATTGGGATCAGGATTGGGATCTGACCAAGACCAAGATCGGGATTGGGATCTGGATCAGGATCTGGTTTGGGGTCAGGAATGGGATTGGGATCTAGATCAGGAGTGGGATCAGGATTTGGATCAGGATTGGGATTGGGATCAGGGTCAGGATTGGGATTGGGATCAGGATTGCAAATGGAATTAGGATTGAGACTGGGATTTGGATCGGAATTGGGATCAGGATTGGGATCGGGATTTGGATTGGGATTGGGGTTGGGATTGGAATCTGGATCTGGATCAGGATTGGGATAAAGGCAGATATTGGGATCAGGATGGAGATTAGGATCGGGTTTGGGATCAGTATCGAGATCGAGATTGGGACTGGGATTGGAGTCAGGATTGGGATGGGGATTGGGATCTGACCTAGATCGGGATCAGGATCTGGTTTGGGGTCAGGATTGGGATTGGGATCAGGATAGGGACTGGGATCCAGATGGGGAATGGGATCAGGATTGGGATCAGGATCGGGATCAGGATTGGGATTGGGACTGGAGCAGGATCAGGATTGGGATGGGGATTGGGATTGGATCTGGATTGGGATTGGGATTGGGATTTATATCAGGGTCAGGATTGGGATTGGGATCAGGATTGCGATTGGGATTGGGACTGGGATTGGGATCGGAATTGGGATCAGGATTGGATTTGGGATTGGGAATGGGGTTGGAATAGGGATCGGGATTGAGATCAGGGTCAGGATTGGGATTGGGATTGGTGGCACCAGGAATGGTGCCCATGGAATTTGGGGAGCTGGGGGCATTCCCAGGGTTGCGATTGGCTCCAAGAGAATCAGTGGAATTCCAAAGGCTCATTCCCAATTCCCAGCCTGGATTTTTCCGGGGATAATGGGAAGGGCTCCAGCACTTTTCCAAGGGGACTTTGGATTGGGAGGGATCCCGGGATGGTTTGGATGGGAAGAGACCTGAAATCCCATCCCATGGGCAGGGACACATTCCAAACTTTCCTTGGACTCTCCCAGGGATCCGGCAATTCTCTGGGAATTCCAGCCCAGCCGGGAATTCCTTCCCAAATCCCATTTTCCCCTTTCCCAGGGAATTCCCTCCATTCCCAGCTCTCCCAGCCTGGGGTTGGATCCATCCCCATCCCGACTCTACTCTGGGAGGGAATTTCAGGAATTCCCTGGGAATTCGGGACTTCAGGAAGGGTCTCCCTTCCCTTTTCCATCCCCAAATTCCATAAAAATCCCTCGGGATGGATCCTGAGTGTCCTGGATCCCAGAATCCTGGAATGGTTTGGATGGGATCCATGGACCTTCAATCCCATCCCATTCCAATCCTGCCATCCCTGGGTGATCCAGGATTTCCTTGGACACTCCCACGGATCCAGAGATTCTCTGGGAATTCTTTTCCAGTCTCTCCCCACCCTCCCAGCTGGGAATTCTATCCCGAAATCCCACCCCAATCCCCCCTTTTCCCGTGGGAATCCATTCCCTGTGCCCTTCATTCCCTCATCCCAAATATTCCCTCCCACCCATTCCCAACCTTTGGATTCATCCCCAATTCCCATTTTTTTTCTCCGAGCGCTCTCATCCATATTATTCTTTATTTCTTTGGGAATTTTCCATCCCTCCTTTACAATATTTTACAGGATCCCGCCATTCCAAGAATTCCCAACAGCTGGGATCCATCCCATCCCAAGAATTCCCAACAGCGGAATTCCCCTCTTATTCCCACCCGGAATCCCGGGATTTTTTTACATTTTATTTTATTTTATTTTAGTTTTTAATTAGGAATGATTAAGCGCTAAGGGGACACTACGAGCGGGCGCGAATCCCGTGGGATTTTCCTGTTTTTTTTCCTGGATCGATTTTCCCAGATTTTCCCGGGTTTTTCCCGGGTTTTCCCGGTTTTCCATCACTGCCCATCCTTGGAAAAGCTTTTCCCGATGGCGTTCCTGAAGAGCGTCACCAGCGGCGTCCGGATCCTCTCCGGGCTCATGAAACCCCCGTAACGTTTCTCCTTCTGGGAATTCCACGGGAATTTCGGGAATTCCTCCTCCTCCTCCTCCTCTTCTTCCGACGGCTCTTCCCGCCGGAATTCCACCTGGGAATTCTCCGCCGATTCCTCCTCGGCTCCGTTGGGATAAACCTTGACCGGCCTCCTCTTGCGCCCAACGGGTTTTCCCCACCGGAAGTGCTCCATGGAATACGAGCGCTTCCCGTCTTTTCCCGCCTCTTCCGAATGGCGGGAAAAGGGAATTCCGGGATCGTTCCCGGCCCCCTCTTCCCGTTTCCTCATCCCGGCGTCGCTGCTGTTTTTCCGGCCGAACTGGTTCCACCGGAAGTGGCTCATGACGTACCTGCGGAGGCTCTCGGAGAGCGGCTGGAATTGCCCGTTCCCGGGAAAGAGCGGAGATTCCAGGGAAAGCTGGGCCCGGCACGATCCCGAGCAGGCCTGGAACGAGGCGGGGAAAAAGGGAATTCCGTGGATGGAATTCCCGTTTTTTTCGGGACGTTCGGAATCGTTTGGGAATGAGAAATTCGGGAGCCTCCGGAAGCGGCGTTCCCGCAAAAAATTGGGATTTTTTTTCGGAAAACGCAAAGAACGGGATTCCCATTTTTTTCGGGACGTTAGGAATCGTTTGGGAATGAGAAATTCGGGAGCCTCTGGAAGCGGCGTTCCCGCAAAAAAATGGGAAGTTTTTTGGGAAAACGCGAGGAATGGGAATTCCGTGATGGAATTCTCGTTTTTTTCTGGATGTTCGGAATCGTTTGGGAATGAGGAATTCGGGAGCCTCTGGAAGCGGCGTTCCCGCAAAAAATTGGGAATTTTTTTTTGGAAAATGCAAAGAACGGGATTCCCATTTTTTTCGGGACATTCGGAATCGTTTGGGAATGAGAAATTCGGGAGCCTCTGGAAGCGGCGTTCCCGCCGGAAATCCCCATGTTTGGGGATTCCTTGGAAAAATGCAAGTAACAGGAAATCTGGGATGGAATTCCCATTTTTTGGGACACTTAGGATCATTTGGGAATGAGAAATCCGGAAGCCTCTGGAAGCGGCATTCCCGCAAAAAAATGGGAAGTTTTTTGGGAAAACAAAAGGAATGGGAATTCCATGATGGAATTCCGATTTTTTTCTGGACATTCGGAATAGTTTGGGAATGAGGAATCCGGGAGCCTCTGGAAGCGGCGTTCCCGCAAAAAAATTGGGAATTTTTTTGGAAAACACAAGGAATGGGAATTCCATGATGGAATTCCATTCCGGAATTTTCAGGGTGCTCGGAATCATTTGGGAATGAGGGATTTGGGAGCCTCGGGAAGTGGAAAATTTTGGGAGAATCCCCTGTAGGGAGGGATTTGGGAATTAACAAAATTGGGAATTCCTCGGAAAAACCCAAGGAACGGGAATTCCGGGATGGAATTCCCACTTTTCTGGATGTCCGGGATCTTTTTGGAATGGGAGATTCGGGAGCCTCTAAGAGTGGAAAATTTTGAGACGAACCCGTTTTTTAAATTTTTTTTTTGTTTCTCCCAGAAAATTCCCATTCCCAAATCCCTCCATTTTTGGGATCTTTGGGATTTGATCCCCGAAAATCTCCAGGAAAATTCCCATTCCCAAATCCTTTTTTTTTTTTTTCATTTTAGATCTTTGGGATTTGATTACAAAAAATATTTGGGATCTTTTGGATTCGATCCCCAAAGAATCCCTGGGAAAATTCCCATTCCCAAATCCTTCAATTTTTGGGATTTGATCCCAAAAAATTTTGGAGTAATTTCCCATTTGATCCCAAAGAATCCCTGAGGAAATTCCCATTCCCACATCCCTCTATTATTTGGGATTTTTTGGATTCTCTGGGAAAATTCCCAACCCCAAATCCCTCTGTTGCTTTTTTTTTTTTTTTTTGTTTGTTTTTTTTAATTTTTTATTTTATTTTTGGGATTTCATCCCAAAAATCTCCCAGAAAATTCCCATTCTCAAATCCCTCCCTTTTTGGGATCTTTGGGATTTGATCTCCGAAAATCTCCAGGAAAATTCCCATTCCCAAATCCCTTCCAAATCCCTTTTTTCATTTTGGATCTTTGGGATTTGATCCCAAAATATTTTGGAGTAATTTCTGATTTGATCCCAAAGAATCCCTGAGAAAATTCCCATTCCCAAATCCTTCAATTTTTGGGATCTTTTGGGATTTGATCCCCAAAGAATCCCTGGGAAAATTCCCATTCCCAAATCCTTCAATTTTTGGGATCTTTGGGATTCGATCCCAAAAAATTTTGGATCTCATCCTTCTATTATTTGAGATTTGTTGGATTCTTTGGGAAAATTCCCAGACGCAAATCCCTCTGGTTGTTTTTTTTTCATTTTTGTTTTTAATTTTTTTTTATTTTTGGGATTTCATCCCAAAAAATCTCCCAGAAAATTCCCATTCCCAAATCCCTCCCTTTTTGGGATCTTTGGGATTTGATCCCAAAAAAATATTTGGGATATTTTGGATTCAATCCCCAAAGAATCCCTGGGAAAATTCCCATTCCCAAATCCTTCAATTTTTGGGATTTGATCACAAAAATTTTGGAGACATTTCTGATTTGATCCCCAAAGAATCCCTGAGAAAATTCCCATTCCCACATCCCTCTATTTTTTGGGATTTTTTGGATTCTCTGGGAAAATTCCCAGACCCAAATCCCTCTGGTTGTTTTTGGGTTGTTTTGGGATTTTTTTTTTTAATTTTATTTTTATTTCTGTTTTTGTTTTTGTTTTTATTTTTATTTTTATTTTTAGGATTCCATCCCAAAAAACCTCCCGGAAAATTCCGAATTCCCAAATCCCACCCTACTCCCACATTCCCAACCCTTCCCAGTTCCCAGGATTTACCAGAATTCCGGCCTCGCCGCCCAGATCCCGGCACCTGGAATTCTCCCAGCACGGATCGGAAGCTCCGACGGAATTCCAAAGGATCAACCCCAGCACCACGGGAAGAATTCCCGACCCCATCCCGGCCGGAAAATCGGGATCACGCCGGGAGCTGAGAGTGGGAAAACCGGGAAGCAACTGTGGGAAAAATCCCAAAAAAATTGGTTGTTACTGCCAGGAAATTCCGGAATTCCCGTTCTGTTTCCCGTGCCTCAGTTTCCCTCTGGAAAATCCATCCCATTTCCAGAGATTGGGATTGGGATAAATTTCCCAAAATTTCCTTTTAAAATTCCCGGTTTTCCGAAGGGAAAAGTCCCAAAATTTGGGAGAAATTCCCTCGTGGACATTCCCAGATTTGGGGAAAATGGGAATTTAAATGGGAAAACGAGAGGGATTTTCCAAGGGGAAACTGAGGCACGGGAAAATGGAGGGAATTCCTGGATCCGATTTTTTTTTGCCTCCAAAAAATGGGAAAAAAATTCCCTGTTGAACAATTCCCAGATTTGGGAAATTTCCCCTCATTTTTATGGGAAAATGATCCCAATCCCAGAAAAACGGGAGGGATTTTTCCAGAGGGAAACTGAGGCACGGGATTTCCCCAGATCTGGGAATGCTCAGGAGGGAATTTTTCCTGATTTTTTTGGGATCCCCTTCCCTTTCCCGTGCCTCAGTTTCCCTCTGGAAAAATCCCGCCCATTTTCCCATTAAAAAAAAAAAAAAAATTAAAAAATTTCATTTTTCCCAATTTTGGGAAGGGATTTTTTCCCATTTTTTTGGGGGGGAAGAGACAGATCAAGGAATTCTCTCTGTTTTCCCGTGCCTCAGTTTCCCTGTGGAAAAACGGGAATTTTACAGGAATTGTGGGAATTTCACCCCAATTCCAATCACTGGAAATGAGAGGTTTTTCAGAGGGAAACTGAGGCACGGGAAAAATCGACGGAATTCATGGATCCGTCTCCTTTTGTGATCCAAAATTCCGGGAAAAAATTCCCTCCTGAGAATTCCCAGCATTGGGAAAATCCCGTGCCTCAGTTTCCCCTTGGAAAATCCCTCTCGTTTTCCCATTAAAAAAAATCTTATTTTTCTCAAAGTTGGGAATGTTCAGGAAGGAATTTTTTCCCAAATTTTGGCGGGGAAAAGAGGCGGATCCCGGGATCCCCTTCCCTTTCCCGTGCCTCAGTTTCCCTTTGGAAAAACGGGAATTTTAAAAGGAATTATGGGAAATTTATCCCAATCCAAATCCCGAGAAAAGAGAGGGATTTTCCAGAGGGAAACTGAGGACGGGAAAACGGAGGGAATTCCTGGATCCGATTATTTTTTGCCTCCAAAAAATGGGAAAAAAATTCCCTGTTGAACAATTCCCAGATTTGGGAAATTTCCCCTCATTTTAATGGGAAAATGATTCAAATTCCGGAAAAACGGGAGGGATTTTTCCAGAGGGAAACTGAGGCACGGGATTTGCCCAGATCTGGGAATGCTCAGGAGGGAATTTTTCCTGATTTTTTTGGGATCCCCTTCCCTTTCCCGTGCCTCAGTTTCCCTCTGGAAAAATCCCGCCCATTTTCCCATTAAAAAAACAAAAACAAAAACAATTTCATTTTTCCCAATTTTGGGAAGGGATTTTTTTCCCATTTTTTTGGGGGGGAAGAGACAGATCAAGGAATTCTCTCTGTTTTCCCGTGCCTCAGTTTCCCTGTGGAAAAACGGGAATTTTACAGGGAATTGTGGGAATTTCACCCCAATTCCAATCACCGGAAATGAGAGAGGATTTCCAGAGGGAAACTGAGGCACGGAAAAATCGACGGAATTCATGGATCCGTCTCCTTTTGTGATCCAAAATTTCGGGAAAAAAATTCCCTCCTGAGAATTCCCAACATTGGGAAAATCCTGTGCCTCAGTTTCCCTCTGGAAAATCCCGCCCATTTCCCGGGATTTGGATTGGGAAAAATTTCCCATAATTCCCTGTAAAATTCCCGGTTTTCTAAAGGGAAACTGAGGCACGGGAAAGGGAAGGGGATCCCGGGATCCGCCTCTTTTCCTCCTCCAAAATCTGGGGGAAAATTCCCTCCTGAACATTCCCAAATTTGGGAAAAATTAGATTTTTTTAAATGGGAAAACGAGAGGGATTTTCCAAGGGGAAACTGAGGCACGGGAAAACGGAGGGAATTCCTGGATCCGCCTCTTTTCCCTTCCAAAAAAACCGGGAAAATTCCATCCTGAGCATTCCCAAATTTCGGAAATTATCCCTCTTTTTTTTCCCTCCGGAGGGAAACTGAGGCACGGGATTTTCCCAATGCTGGGAATTCTCAGGAGGGAATTTTTCCCGAAATTTGGATCACAAAAGGAGACGGATCCATGAATTCCGTCGATTTTCCGTGCCTCAGTTTCCCTCTGAAATCCCTCTCTCATTTCGGTGATTGGAATTGGGGTGAAATTCCCACAATTCCCTGTAAAATTCCCGTTTTTCCACAGGGAAACTGAGGCACGGGAAAACAGAGAGAATTCCTTGATTTTTCTCTTCCCCCCCAAAAAAATGGGAAAAAATTCCCTTCCCAAAATTGGGAAAAATGAATTTTTTTTTGTTTTTGTTTTTTTAATGGGAAAATGGGCGGGATTTTTCCAGAGGGAAACTGAGGCACGGGAAAGGGAAGGGGATCCCAAAAAAATCAGGAAAAATTCCCTCCTGAGCATTCCCAGATCTGGGAAAATCCCGTGCCTCAGTTTCCCTCTGGAAAAATCCCTCCCGTTTTTCCGGGATTTGAATCATTTTCCATTTAAAATGAGGGGAAATTTCCCAAATCTGGGAATTGTTTCACAGGGATTTTTTTTCCCATTTTTTGGAGGCAAAAAAAAATCGGATCCAGGAATTCCCTCCGTTTTCCCGTGCCTCAGTTTCCCCTTGGAAAATCCCTCTCGTTTTCCCATTTAAAAAATCTTATTTTTCTCCAATTTGGGAATGTTCAGGAGGGAATTTTTTCCCAAATTTTGGACCGGGAAAAGAGGCGGATCCCGGGATCCCCTTCCCTTTCCCGTGCCTCAGTTTCCCTTTGGAAAAACCGGGAATTTTACAGGGAATTATGGGAAATTCATCCCAAATCACAAGAAATGAGAGGGATTTTCCAGAGGGAAACTGAGGCACGGGAAAGGGAAGGGGATCCCTAAAAATTTTGGGAAAAATTCCCTCCTGAGCATTCCCAGATCTGGGGAAATCCCGTGCCTCAGTTTCCCTCTGGAAAAATCCCTCCCGTTTTTCAGGATTAGGAGGTTTTTCCCAATTAAAAAAAAGGAAAATTTCCCAAATCTGGGAATGTTCAGGATGGAATTTTCCCGTTTTTGGATGGGGAAAAAGACAGATCCAGGAATTCCCTCCATTTTCCTGTACCTCAGTTTCCCTTTGGAAAACCGGGAATTTTACAGGGAATTATGGGAAATTTATCCCAATCTCAATCCCGGGAAATGGGAGGGATTTTCCAGAGGGAAACTGAGGCACGGGAAAGGGATTCCCTAAAAAAAAAAGGGGAAAAATTCCGTCCTGAAAATTCCAAGCATTGGGAAAAAAAAAAAAATCCCGTGCCTCAGTTTCCCTCTGGAAAAATCCCTCCTTTTTCCGGGATTGGGATCATTTTCCCATGAAAAAGAAGGAAATTTTCCCAAATCTGGGAATGTTCAGGAGGGAATTTTTCCCCATTTTCCCATTATAATTCCCATTTTTCCCACATTTGGGAATATCCAGGATGGAATTTTTTTCTTTTTTTTTTTTTTTTTTTTTTTTTAAATTTATTTTTTTCCAGTGAAAAAGAAGGAGATCCAGGAATTCCCTCCCTTTTCCCGTGCCTCAGTTTCCCTCTGGAAAAATCCCTCCCATTTCCCGGGATTGGGATCGGGATCATTTCCCCTTCATTCCCTATAAAATTCCCATTTTTTTTTTTTTTTTCCCGAGACCGGGAAATCCCAGGAAAAGCCGGGACGGGAATTTTTTCCCGGGTGGATCCCGGATGGAATCAAAATTCCCTGGGAAAAAAAAAAAAAAAAGCGGGAAAGGAACGGGAGCAGAAAAAAGTTGGGATACACCAGGAAAGGAATCAAATTCCGGGATAAATCCCCAAAATTCCAAGGAATTCCGAGGAAAAAAAAGGGAAAAAAACAACAAAAAAACCCAAAAAACCGGGACCGAGGAGGAAAAATTCCTGGATTTTTTTTTTTTTTTTAAATTTTTTTTCTCCCTCAGGAAAAAAAAAAAAATCTGGGATTTGCAGAAGGAAAAACCTACTGGGAATGTTGGAATTTTTTTGGGGGAGGGATTTACGTGGGAATAACATTTTCTGGGTTTGTTTGGGATCTTTTTTTCCATGAAAAATCCCGTTTTTCCCAGTTATGGGAATAACAAGGAGGGAAATTTTCCCGATTTTTGGAGGAGGGAAAGGAGGCGGATCCAAAAAAAAAAAAAAAAAAAAAAAAGGGGAAAAATTCCATCCTGAAAATTCCAAGCATTGGGAAAAAAAAAAAAAAATCCCGTGCCTCAGTTTCCCTCTGGAAAAATCCCTCCTTTTTCCGGGATTGGGATCATTTTCCCATGAAAAATCCCATTTTTCCCATGAAAAAGAAGGAAAATTTCCCAAATCTGGGAATGTTCAGGAGGGAATTTTTCCCTTTTTTTTTTTTTTTTTTTTTTTTTTTTTTTTTTAAGGGATCCCTCCCATTTTACCATAAAAATTCCCATTTTTCTCCCCAAATCTGGGAATTTCCAATTTTTTTCCCAAATTTTGAACCCAGGGATCCCCTTCCCTTTCCCGTGCCTCAGTTTCCCCTTTGGAAAACCGGGAATTTTACAGGGAATTATGGGAAATTTATCCCAAACCCGGGAAAATGGGAGGGATTTTTCCAGAGGGAAACTGAGGCACGGGAAAAAAAAAAAACCAAAAAAACCCCAAAAACCAAAAACAAAAAAACCAATAAAACAAAAATCAAAAAAAAAACAAAAACAAAAAAAAAAAAAACCACCAAAAAAACCAAAAAACAAACAAAAAACAAAAAAACCCCAAAAGAGAAAAAAAAAAAAAAAAAAAAAAAAACCCAAAAAACCAAAAAACCAAAAAACCCAAAAAAAAACCCAAAAAAACAAAAAACCAAAAAAACCCCAAAGAACAAAAAACAAAAAAAACAAAAAAGCAAAAAAAACAAAAAACAAAAAACAAAAAAAAAAACCAAAAAAACCCCAAAACCAACCAAACAAAAAACCAAAAATACAAAAAAATAAAAAAATAAAAAACCCAAAAAACCAAAAAAGAAAAATAAAAAATACAAAAAACCAAAAAACAAAAAAAAAAAAAAAAAAAACCCCAAAAAAACAAACAGACAAAAAACCCCAAAATACAAAAAAATAAAAAGAAAAAAACCAAAAAAACCAAAAAAGAAAAATAAAAATACAAAAACCAAAAAACCAAAAAAACCCAAAAAACCCCAAAAAACCAAACAGACAAAAAAAACAAAAATACAAAAAAAAAATAAAAAAGAAAAAAACCAAAAAACCAAAAATAAAAATAAAAAATAGAAAAACCAAAAGAACAAAAACAAAAATTAGGAGTGAGGAGGGAGAGAAGGAATTGAATTCCTTGGGAAAATATAAAAAAAAAAATTTTTTTGTTCCCCCTCCCTCTTTGGGAAAAAATCTGGGATTTTTAGAGGGAAAATTTGGATTTTTTTTTTTTTTTTTTTGGGATTTACCTGGGAATGGGATGGCGGCTGCTCCTTCCCGAATTTTTTATTTTTTTCCTTTTTTCCTGGAGCGGTTCCAGGGCGGCTCTGGCGGCGCTCGGCGCTTCCCGAGGTTTTTATATCCCGGGAAAAGGAGGGGCCCGAGGGGGAAAAGCGGGATCGGACCCGGGGGAACAAAGCGAGAGGATTAGCAGGGATGGGGAAATTTTCCAGGATGGATTTGGGAGTTTTTTTGGGGAAAAAAAAATGGGATTGAAGTTAAAATTAAATGGAATAAAAATTTAAAAATAAAGAAAAAAATTAAAAATGGGTAATGAAAATAAAGTAATAAATAAGTGGAAATGAATGTGAAAATAAGTGAATAAAAATTAATTAAAAAATAAATAAATAGAAGTAGAAGTAGAAGTAGAAATAGAAATAGAAATAGAAATAGAAATAGAAATAGAAATAGAAATAGAAATAGAAATAGAAATAGCAATAGAAATAGAAATAGAAATAGAAATAGAAATAGAAATAGAAATAAAAACAAGAATAAGAATAAGAATAAGAATAAAAATAAGAATAAAAATAAAAATAAAAATAAAAATAAAAATAAAAATAAAAATAAAAATAAAAATAAAAATAAAAATGAAAATAAAAATAAAAATAAAATGAAATAAAAATTAAAAAATAAAGAAAAATACAAAAAATGAATAATAAAAATAAAATAATAAATAAATGAAAATAAATTTTAAAAAAAAGAAAATAAAAATAAAATGAAATAAAAATTAAGAAATAAAGAAAAATACAAAAATGAATAAAAAAATAAAATAATAAATAAATGAAAATAAATTTAAAAATAAATAAATAAAAATAAAAATAAAAATAAAAATAAAAATAAAAATAAAAATAAAAATAAAAATAAAAATAAAAAATAAAATAAAAATTAAAAATAAAGAAAAATAAAAAATTTATAATAACAATAAAATCATAAATAAGTAAAAATAAATTACAAAATAAATAAATTAAAAAATAAAAAAATAAAAATAAAAATAAAAATAAAAATAATAAAAATAAAAATAAAAAATAATAATGAATAAAATTAAAAAAATAATAAGGAAATTAAAATAAATTAAAAAATAAAATAATAAATAATAAATAATAAATAATAAATAATAAATAATAAATAATAAATAATAAATAATTAATAATTAATAATTAATAATAAAATAAAAATTAAAAATAAACAATTTCCCCCGGTTTGGGAATGGAGGGGTTTGGGATCCGAAAGGGTTTGGGGAGGGAATCCAGGGAAAAGTGGGAATTGCAGGGATGGAATGGGAGGGGTGGGAAGGATCCTGAATCCAACCGAAATCCATCCCAAATTTATCCTAAATCCCAAATCCATCCCGAATTTATCCTAAATCCGTCCCAAATCTGAAACCCCAAATCCATCCCAATCCCAACCCAAATCCTAAACCCAAAATGCCAAATCCTAAACCCCAAATCCATCCCAAATCCCAAATCCCAAATCCCAAACCCCAAATCCATCCCAAATCCCATCCCAAACCAAATCCCAAATCCCAAATCCCAAAACCCAAACCCAAATCCCAAATCCCAAATCCCAAATCCCAAACCCCAAATCCCAAATCCCAAACCCCAAATCCCAAACCCCAAATCCCAAAACCCAAATCCCAAATCCCAAATCCCAAATCCCAAATCCCAAATCCAAAATCCAAAATCCCAAATCCATCCCAAACCCCAAATCCCAAAACCCAAAACCCAAATCCCAAACCCCAAATCCCAAATCTATCCCAAATCCCAAAACTCAAATCCCGAATCCATCCCAAATCCCAAACCCCAAATCCCCTCCAAACCCCAAATCACAAATCCATCCCAAACCCCAAATCCCAAACCCCAAATCCCAAATCCAATCCCAAACCCAATCCCAAATCCCAAAACCCACAACCCAAATCCCAAAACCCAAATCTAACCCAAATCCCAAAACCCAAACCCTGAATCCATCCCAAATCCCAAAACCCCAAATCCCAAACCTCAAATCCCAAATCCCCTCCAAACCTCAAATCCCAAAACCCAAAACCCAAATCCCAAACCCCAAATCCCAAAACCCAAATCCCAAACCCCAAAACCCAAATCCCAAATCCCAAATCCCAAATCCCCTCCAAACCCCAAAACCCAAATCCCAAATCCCAAATCCCAAATCCCAAATCTAACCCAAATCCCAAAACCCAAACCCAAAATCCATCTCAAATCCCAAATCCCAAATCCCAAACCCCAAATCCCAAAACCCAAAACCCAAATCCAAAACCCAAATCCCAAAACCCAAATCTATCCCAAATCCCAAATCCCAAACCCTGAATCCATCCCAAATCCCAAAACCCAAACCCCAAATCCCAAACCCCAAATCCCAAATCCCAAAACCCCAAATCCCAAATCCCCTCCAAACCCCAAATCCCAAATCCATCCCAAACCCAAATCCCAAACCCCAAAACCCAAATCCCAAACCCCAAATCCCAAATCCCAAAACCCCAAATCCCAAATCCCCTCCAAACCCCAAATCCCAAATCCATCCCAAACCCAAATCCCAAACCCCAAAACCCAAATCCCAAACCCCAAATCCCAAAACCCAAATCCCAAATCCCAAAACCCAAAACCCCAAACCCCAAACCCCAAAGCCCAAATCCCAAATCCCAAATCCCAAATCCCAAATCCCAAACCCTGAATCCCAAACCCCAAATCCCAAACCCCAAACCCCAAAACCCAAACCCCAAGCCCCTCCCCCATTCCCTCCCTCCCTCCCTCCGTCCATTCCCGGAGATTTTTCCGGGCCCGGAGCTATTTTTGGGAATTTTACGGCCCCGCCCGGAGCGATGATTCCCACTTTGAATCCTCGTCCGTCTTCATTCCCGACTTTTATTGGGATAACGGGAAATCCGCTTAGGCCACGATGGATGAGCCGCCTCCGGAACGCGAATCCCACGGAAATCCGGGAATTTCCATCCCGCCTTTTCCCGGAATTTTTTGGGGTCCTGGAAACAACTTTTCCACCTCAAAAAAACCATGGAAATCTTGGAATTCCGGGATTTTAAAGGTTGGGAATTGTGGGGTTTTTTTCACGGTTAGGAGTTGAGGAATTTTTTAAATTTTTTATTTTTATTTTATTTTTTTTTTCCAGGTTGGGATTTGTGGATTTAAGGTTGGGGATAATTTTTTTGGGGATTTGGTTAAATCCGAGGTTGGAATTTTCGGAATTTCCTGGGATTTGTGGCGCTGAGGGGTGAATCCCGAGGGATTGGGAATGTTGTTGGGAATGGGGGTTCCTTGTCCATGGGGGGAAAATTCCCAAGATTTTTGTGGGATTCGTGGGTGGAGGGAGATGGCAGGGTGGGAAAAATGGGGAGGAAAAGGAAAAAATTGGGGAAAAAATGCGGGAAAATGGGAAAAAATGGGGAAAAATTGGAAAAAACGGGAAAAATGGAAAAATGGGAAAAAATGGGGGAAAATGGGAAAAATGAAAAAATGGGAAAAAGGGGAAAAATGGGAAAAAATGGGAAAAATGGGAAAAATGAAAAAATGGGAAAAAATGGGGGAAAATGGGAAAAAATGGGAAAAAGGGGAAAAATGGGAAAAATGGGAAAAAATGGGAAAAATGGGAAAAATGAAAAAATGGGAAAAAATGGGGAAAAATGGGAAAAAATGGGAAAAATGGGAAAAATGGGAAAAAAGGGAAAAATGGGAAAAAATGGGAAAAATGGGAAAAATGGGGAAAATGGGAAAAATGGGAAAAAAAGGGAAAAATGGGAAAAAATGGGAAGAAATGGGAAAAAATGAGAAAAAATGGGAAAAATGGGAAAAAATGGGAAAAATGGGAAAAATGGGAAAAATGGGAAGAAATGGGAAAAATGGAAAGAAATGGGAAAAATGGGAAAAAATGGGAAGAAATGGGAAAAAAGGGAAAAATGGGAAAAAATGGGAAAAATGGGAAAAAATGGGAAAAATGGGAAAAATGGGAAAAAATGGGAAGAAATGGGAAAAAAATGGAAAGAAATGGGAAAAATGGGAAAAAATGGGAAGAAATGGGAAAAAATGGGAAAAAATGGGAAAAAAGGGAAAAAATGGAAAAAATGGGGGGGGGAACTGAGGGGAAAAAGGAGAAATGAGAGAAAATGGAAAAAGTGGAAAAGAACAGAAAAAAATGGGAAAATTGGAGAAAATGGGAGAAAAAACAATAAAAATGGGAAATAGCAAGAAAAATGGGAAAATGGGGGGGGGAGGGGAAAAAAGGGAAAAAAGGGGAAAATTGAGGAAAATGGGAAAAACAGGGAAAATCAGGAAAAAAAACAGGGAAAATGGGGAAAACTGGGGAAAAAATGAAAAAAACAGGAAAGATGGGGAAAATGGGAAAAAAAAGGAAAAAATCAGGAAAAAACAGGGAACAATAGGAAAAACTGCATAAAAATGGGGAAAATGGGAAAAACGGGAAAACGGGAAAAAAATCGGGGAAAACGGGAAAATGGGAGAGAATGCAGAAAAATGGGGAAAAGTGGAAAAAAGCAGGAAAAAATTGGGGGGGAAAGCCGGAAAAATGGGAAAATATGGGGGAAAAGGGAAAAACCAGGCAAGAACAGGAAAAAAAATGAGGGAAAAATGGGAAGAAATGGGGAAAATGGAAAAAAAAAATAAAAAATGTGAAAAAAAATGGGGGGAAAAAAGCAAAAAAAAAAGGGGAAAAAACAGGGAAAAATCAAGAAAAAAACCAGGAAAAATGGGGAAAACAGGAAAAAGGGGGGGTGTGTGGAAAACAAGGAAGAAACAGGAAAAAAGGAAAAAAAAATGGGCAAAAACAGGAAAAATGGGAAGAAATGGTGAAATGGGAAAAAATCTGGGGGAAAACAAGAAAAATGCAAAAAAGGGAGAGAGAGAAAGAAAAATGGGGAAAAAAAAACCAGGGAAAAATCAAGAAAAACCAGGAAAATTGGGAAAAATTGGGGGAAAACTGGAAAACCCAGGAAAAAGGGGGAAAAGATGGAAAAAACAGGGAAAAAACAGGGGAAAATCAGGAAAAAACAGGAAAATAGGGAAAAATCGGGGAAAAGCTGGAAAACCCAGGAAAAAGGGGGAAAAGATGGAAAAAAAACCAGGAAAAAAACCAGGGAAAAATCAGGGAAAATGGGAAAAAAATGGAAAAACCAGGAAAGATGGGGAAAACTAAAAAAAAGTGAAAAATCAGGATAAACCAGGGAAAAAAATGGAAAAAACAGGAAGAAATGCAGTAAAAATGGGGAAAAACTGGGGAAAACAGGGAAAAATCAGGAAAAAATGGGGAAAAATAGGGAAAATCCATTAAAAAAATTCCCACTGACAGGAATCTCTTTTTCCTCTAATCGATCCCGAGAGGATTTGTGATTTATAGGGAATCATCCTGGAAAATCGGGATTTTCCCGGGCGGGATTGGTTTGCTGGGAAGGGATTTGTTTTTTTTCCAGGGACGGGGAGGTTTTTTTTTTCCATGATTCTCATTCCCAGAAATTCGGGATGTGCCGCCCTTTCCCGGCCGGATCGGGTTGCTGTTCCCACGTAATTCCTGCCCTTTCCCGATTTATCCGGGAGCGGGATCGCACCTGGATGCGAATGAGCATTTTCCAGGTGTGAAAATCGCGGGAGGGATCAAATCCCAAAAATCCGTCGGAGCCGGAGATGCGGGAAGAGCACAAAAAAAAAAAAAAAAATCGGGATTGTTGTGGGGTTTTTTGGGATTTCAAGCTCGTTTTCCAGCCTTAAATGCGTTATTCAGATTTTAATAAATCCACGATTCCCGAATTTAAAGGCTCTCAAAATTCCAAGATTTCCGTGATTTTTTTGGGGAAAAAAAGGAGCTGACGAGGCATCAAAATATCCGGGAAAAGCCAGTGTGGAAAACTCCCAAGATTCCCAAATTTTCCCAATCCAGGTTTGGGATTTCCATGTCCTGGCTCAGAGCCTGCTTCCAAACCCAAAAATCTGGGATTTTCCAGGAGATAATCAGCGGGAAAAGGAAATCCGGAGGTTTCTGAATTCCAGGGAATTCCGAATCCAACAGAACCCGGATCCTGCTCCAAGCCAGGGATCCGATCCCAGTCCAGCCCCAATCCCTGGACGCAGAAAATTCCCTGGGATGGGATTCCTTGGAATTCCCAGCTGGAGATTTCCCAGTAAGGATTGGGGTTGAGGATCCTGGGATTCCAGGAATTCCAGTGGGATTTGGGATGGAGTGGGAAGAGGAGAAGCTGCAAAGCAGGAGAGAGGTGGAATCCCGGAATCCCGGAATAATTTGGGATGGGATTCATGGATCTTCAATCCCATTCCAATCCCACCATCCTGGGATGCTCCAACCTTTCCTTGGATGCTCCCAGGGGTTCTCTGGGAATTCCAGCCCAGCCAGGAATTCCTTCCCAAATCCCATTTCCCCTTTCCCAGGGAATTCCTTCCATTCCCGGCTCTCCCAGCCTGGGGTTGGATCCATCCCCATCCCAAATCCTCTCCAGGAAGGAATTTTGGGAATTCCCTGGGAATTCAGGACTCCAGGAAGGGTCTCCCTTCCCTTTTCCATCCCTGAATTCCATAAAAATCCCTCGGGATGGATCCTGAGTGTCCTGGATCCCAGAATCCCAGAATGGTTTGGGATGGGATCCATGGATTTTTAATCCCATCCCATTCCAATCCTGCCATCCCTGGATTTTCCAGCCTTTCCTTGGACACTGCCAGGGATCCAGGCACTCTCTGGGAATTCTTTTCCAGCCCTTCCCCACCCTCCCAGCCAGGAATTCCTTCCAAAAATCCCAAGAAATCTCCCCTTTTCCCAGTGGGAATTCCATTCCCTGGCTCCTGTCCTTCCCCAAATCCCAGCTCTCCTGGAGATCCCAAATTTCCTCGGATCATTCCCTTTTCTAACATTCCCACCTCTCCCTCTTGGGGATGGATCCCATTCCAAATCCCCAAAAAAAAAAAAAAAAAACAAAAAACCAAAAAAACCCGGGAATGATCCCAACCAAACCCCAAAATTTCCTCCTCAAATCCCAAAATTTCCCCCATCCCCTTTTCCCTAAATCCCAACTCCATCCAGCCGGACCGAGCCGAGCTTTATCTCCATAAAAAAAAAAAAAAAAAAAAAAACCACGGGAATGATCCCAACCAAACCCCAAAATTTCCTCCTCAAATCCCAAAATTTCCCCCATCCCCTTTTCCCTAAATCCCAACTCCATCCAGCCGGACCGAGCCGAGCTTTATCTCCATAAAAAAAAAAACAAAAAACCAAAAACCGGGAACGACCCCAACCAAACCCCAAAATTTCCTCCTCAAATCCCAAAATTCCCCCATCCCCTTTTCCCTAAATCCCAACTCCATCCAGCTGGACGGAGCCGAGCTTTATCTCCATTAAAAAAAAAAACAAAAAACAGGAATATTTTCCTGGTTTTTCGTGCCTGGAGCAGCTCCAGGGCTGGGGGGGCCATCGGATGCTCCCCCTTTTCCAGAGGCGTCCGGAGCCGTCTCCGCCTCTGACGCCAAAGCTCGGGATGAGCTCGGATTGTCCGGAGGGTTTTATTATTCCCGAGGATAATGGGCCGATGGAAAATCAAAGGGAACGGAGCTCCGGGAGGAGCGGAGGTCAAATCCATTTAGGAGCCGGGAAGTGGCTCTGGAGTGGCTCGGATGAAAAGCTCCGGATGGAGCCGGCTCCGAGGGAATGGAGAAAAAAAATGGGAATGGGAACGGCCTCCGTGAAAAAAGGCGGATAATGGATTGGATGAATGGGGGAAAACGTCGATCCCGGACAATGGCGGGAAGATGGATGGGAGTTAATGGATGGGACACGGGAAGGATCCGGGAAAACCTCTGGAAAAATCTCCGGATCGTCCCCAAACAGAGAGGGATTTGGGGATGGGGTTTGGGGTCGGAATTCCTGATTTTTTTCTGTTCTTGTTCCTTGTGGAATTCCTGGGAATGGCAGGAGGGGAAATGGGGAATGTTGAGGGAGGGGGGGGTTGATCCATGGAATTTTTGGGAATGGCTGAAATGGGATTGGGAATTTTTGGGAGGGATCTGATCCACGGGATTTTTGGGAATGGCTGGAAGGGAAATGGGGAATGTTGAGGAGAGGTTTGATCCATGGAATTTTTTTGGGAATGGCTGAAATGGGATCTGGAATGCTGGGAGGGATCGGATCCATGAAACTCCTGGGAATGGCTGGAATGGGATTGGGAATACTGAGGGGAGGGTTTATCCATGGAATTTTTGGGAATGGCTGGAATGGGATCGCAAACATTGGGGCGGGGGGTCCAATCCATCCCAGAATTCCAGGATTTCTTGTGATTCCAGGCTGTGTCCCACCTCTCATCCCCCAATTCCAGCACGAATCCATGGAATTCCTGTTTCTTTCCAAAGGGGAAAAAATCAGGGATTTCTGGGTTTTCTGGGATTTCTGGGAATTCTTTTCCTGAGCTGCAGGGAAGGGACAGAAACATCGGATCCGGGATTTCTTTGGGAATTTCAAGGAGACAGGAAGAACATCCCACCAAAAAAATAAAACTGGGAATAATGAATCAACTGTGGGAAAAAAATTCCATGAATTTGGGAACTCCAAAATCCAGGACACGGAAGTTGGGATGATGCTGAAATCCCGGGATTTGGGGTGGTCCAAGCCCATGGAATTCCTGGAGCTGTGCCAGGGGCGGATTCATTTGGAATTTTTTGGGAAAAGATTCCTGATCCAGAGGGTGTCGGGATCCGGAAGAGCTCCCCAGGGAACGGCGACATTCCCAAAGTATCCGGAGATCCAGGAATGTTTGGAAAACTCTCCCAGGGGCAGAGTGGGAATTTTGGGATGAATATTCCATGATTTCCATCTCCTGGCCATGATCCCTCTGTGCCCATTCCCAGGAATGTTGGAATTCTGGGAAGGGATGGAATCATTCCCAGAATCTCCATTCCCGAATATCCAGGGATGGAATCATTCCCAGAATCTCCAATCCTGAATATCCAGGGATGGAATCATTCCCAGAACCTCCAATCCCAAATATCCAGGGATGGAATCATTCCCAGAATCTCCAATCCCGAATATCCAGGGATGGAATCATTCCCAGAATCTCCATTCCCGAATATCCAGGGATGGAATAATTCCCAGAATCTCCATTCCCAATCCCAAATATCCAGGGATGGAATAATTCCCAGAATCTCCAATCCCAATCCCAAATATCCAGGGATGGAATCATTCCCAGAATCTCCATTCCCAAATATCCAGGGATGGAATCATTCCCAGAATCTCCAATCCCGAATATTCAGGGATGGAATCATTCCCAGAATCTCCAATCCCAAATATCCAGGGATGGAATCATTCCCAGAATCTCCAATCCCAAATATCCAGGGATGGAGTCATTCCCAGAATCTCCAATCCCAAATATCCAGGGATGGAATCATTCCCAGAATCTCCAATCCCAAATATCCAGGGATGGAATCATTCCCAGAATCTCCATTCCCAATCCCAAATATCCCGGAATTCCCAACCCCTTCCCCAAATTCCCAAGGCCCGGCACTTCCATGAGGAAAATTCAGCTGCAGGAATTTTATTGAGGGGGGGTTAAAAAAAACCCGCCGGAATTCCGCGGAATTCCGGGAATTCCAGATTCCGCAGCTTCCTGGGGAAAAAATTCGGAATTCCGGGATTTTCCCAAGTCTTTTTCAGCAGAAGACTTTTTCCAGGTAGGCGTTGAGGAAGATCCCGGTGGGATCCAGCTTCTCCCGGATGGCGCAGAATTTCGGGAATTCCGGGTACATCTTCTCCAAATCCTTCCGGGTGCAGCTGTGAGCCTGGATCGGGATCGTTTTCCATGAAAAAAATCTGGGAATGTTCCAGAAGGAATTTTCCCCATTTTTTTACACCCCACCTCGTGCCTCAGTTTCCCTCTGGAAAATCCCTCCCGTTTTCTGGGATTGGCTGAGGCATGGAAAAACAGGGAATTCCCCTCCTAGGCATTCCCAGATTTTGGGGGGAAATGGGATTTTTAGCGGGAAAATGATCCCAATCCCAGAAAACGGGAGGGATTTTTTCCAAGGGGAAACTGAGTCACGGGAAAAGGGAGAGAATTCCCGGATCCGCCTCTTTTCTGCTCCGAAATTTGGGAAAATGTTCCCCCCCTGAGCATTCCCAGATCTGCAAAAAATTCCCGTGCCTCAGTTTCCCTTCGGAAAAATCCCACAGATTTTCCAGGATTGGGATAATTTTCCATTAAAAAAAATCCCTTTTTTTTTTTTTTCCCCCTAAATTTGGGAATGTTCATGAGGGAATTTTTTCCCGAATTTTGGCGGGGAAAAGAGGCAGATCCGGAGACCCCTTTCCCTTTCCCGTGCCTCAGTTTCCCTCTGGAAAAATCCCTCCCATTTTTTGGGATCAAGCTGAGATAATTTTCCCAAAATTCCCTGTAAAATTCCCATTTTTCCAGAGGGAAACTGAGGCACGGGAAAATGGAGGGAATCCCTGGATTCGCCTCTTTTCTGCTCAAAAAAAAAATTGGCAAAAATTCCACCCTGAACATTCCCAGATTTCGGAAATTTTCCTCCTTTTTGTTAGGAAAATATTCCCAATCCCAGGAAAATGGGAGGGATTTTTCCAGAGGGAAACTGAGGCACGGGAAAGGGAAGGGAATTCCTGGATCCACCTCTGTCCTGGCTCAAAAATTCCAAAATTTGGGGAAAAAAAAAATTCCCTCTTGGACATTCCCATATTTGGGAAAAATAGATTTTTAATGGGAAAACGGGAGGGATTTTTCCAGAGGGAAACCGAGGCACGGGAAAATAGAGAGAATTCCTGGATCTGCCTCTTTTCTGCTCCAAAATCTGGGAAAAAATTCCCTCTGGAATATTCCCAGCCTTGGGAAAAATTCCGTGCCTCAGTTTCCCTCTGGAAAAATCCCTCAAATTTTCTAGGATTGGGATGATTTTCCAATTAAAAATCCAATTTTCCCCCAAATCTGGGAATGTTCAGGAGGGAATTTCTCCCCCAACCCAACTTTTTAAATTTTTTTTTTTTTTAAGAAATCTCCTTCCCTTTCCCGTGCCTCAGTTTCCCTCTGGAAAATCCCTCCCATTTCCTGGGAATGGGATAAATTTCCCATAATTCCTTCTAAAATTCCCGTTTTTTCCAGAGGGAAACTCAGGCACGGGAAAGGGAAGGGGATCCCTAAATCCACCTCTGTCCTGGCTCAAAAATTCCAAAGTTTGGGAAAAAAATTCCCTCCTGAACATTCCTATATCTGGGAAAAAAAAAAAAAAAAAAAAAAAAAAAATTCCGTGCCTCAGTTTCCCTTCAGAAAAATCCCTCCCGTTTTCCAGGACTCAGATAATTTTCCAATTAAAATCCCATTTTAATTTTAAATTAATTTTAATTTTAATTTTAATTTTAATTTTAATTTTAATTTTAATTTTAATTTTAATCTTAATCTTAATTTTAAAAATCAAAATTTTTTTTAGTTTTCTAGGAAAAAAATTCCTGGTTTTCCAGGAGAAATTCCCGGTTTTCCAAGAGAACTTCCCAGTTTTCCAAGAGAAATTCCTAGTTTTCCAGGAGGAATTCCCAGTTTTCCAAGAGAACTTCCCAGTTTTCCAGGAGAAATTTCTGGTTTCCAGGAGAAATTCCCAGTTTTCCAGGAAAAAATTCCTCATTTTCCAGGAGAAATTCCACGTTTCTCAAGGGAAATTTTCCAATTTTCCTGGAAATTTTTTTTAGTTTTCCGGGAGAAATTCCCAGGTTCCAGCGAAAACTTCCCAATTTCCCGAGGAAAATTCCCATTTTTTTTCCCGGAGGAAATTCCTGTTTTTTTTCCCAGAGGAAATTCCCTTTTTTTTTCTTTTCCTGGAGGAAATTCCCATTTTTTTTTTCCCGGAGGAAACTCCCGTTTTTTTTCTTTTCCCTGAGGAAATTCCCATTTTTCCTGGAGGAAATTCCCATTTTTTTTCTTTTCCCTGGAGGAAATTCACGTTTGTTTTTTTTTTTCCCGGAGGAAATTCCCTTTTTTTTTCCGGATGAAATTCCCGTTTTTTTTCCCGGAGGAAATTCCTGTTTTTTTTCCCAGAGGAATTTCCCTTTTTTTTTCTTTTCCTGGAGGAAATTCCCATTTTTTTTCCTGGAGGAAACTCCCGTTTTTTTTCTTTTCCCGGAGGAAAGTCCCATTTTTCCCAGAGGAAATTCCCATTTTTTTCCCCGAAGGAAAGTCCCGCTTTTTTTCTTTTCCCGGAGGAAATTCCCATTTTTCCCAGAGGAAATTCCCATTTTTTTTCCCAGAGGAAATTTCCGTTTTTTTTTTCCCCAGAGGAAATTCCCATTTGTTTTTTTTCCCCGGAGGAAATTCCCGTTTTTTTTTCCCGGAGGAAATTCCTTTTTTATTTTTCCCGGACGAAATTCCCTTTTTTTTTTCCCAGAGGAAATTCCCTTTTTTTTTTCTTTTCCCGCAGGAAATTCCCATTTTTCCTGGAGGAAATTCCCATTTTTCCTGGAGGAAATTCCCGTTTTTTTTCTTTTCCCTGGAGGAAATTCCTGTTTGTTTTTTTCCGGAGGAAATTCCCGGTTTTTTTTCCGGAGGAAATTCCCGTTTTTTCCCCGGAGGAAATTTCCTTTTTTTTTTTTCCCCAGAGGGAATTCCCGTTTTTTTTCTTTTCCCGGAGGGAATTCCCGTTTTTTTTCTTTTCCCTGGAGGGAATTCCCATTTGTTTTTTTTTTCCTGGAGGGAATTCCCGTTTTTTTTTTCCCGGAGGAAATTCTCATTTTTTTTTCTGGAGGAAATTCCCATTTTTTTTTCCTGGAGGAAATTCCCGTTTGTTTTTTTTTCCCAGAGGAAATTCCCGTTTTTTTTTCTTTTCCCGGAGGGAATTCCCGTGTTTTTGGGGTTACCTTGGCCCAGTGGGGTCTCCCGCCGTGTCTCCTCATGATCTCCTCGTAGGCGAGCCAGTACCGGAGCCTGGGAACGTCCTTCCCGTAGGGCCTGGAATGCCGGGACCGGGAATCAGCCCGGGAATCCCGCCCGGACACAGCGGATCCCCGGGGATCCACCCCCGGGAATTCGGGATGGATTCGGGATCCCGGGACTGGGATCTGGAGGAATCCCATGTGGATATTCCTGGTAGGAATGGTGTCTCATCTTCCCATGGATTTGGGATCCCGGGATTGGGATCTGGAGGGATCCCATGCTCAGATTCCCAGCGGGAATGGTTTCCCCAATCCAGATGCTTTTTTCCATGGATTTGCTCATTGCTCAGGGATTCCTGGGATTGAAGAGATCCCAGAAAAAGGCTGGGAAATGGGATGGATTTGGGATCCCAGGATTGGGATCTGGAGGGGGATCCATGATTCCAGGTGGGAATGGTGGCCCCATTCCAGATCCCTGTCTCCATGGATTTGGGATTTCGGGATTGGGATCTGGAGGGATCCCATGTGGATATTCCAGAAGGGAATGTTCTCCCTGATCCAGATCCTTTTTTCCATGGATTTGCTCATTGCTCGGGAAATCCTGGGATTGAAGAGATCCCAGGAAAAGGTTGGGAAAAGGAATGGATTTGGGATCCTGGGATTGGGATCTGGAAGGATCCCATGCAAATATTCCAAGTGGGAATGGTGTCCCCATTCCAGATTCCTCTTTCCATGGATTTGGGATTCCAGGCTCGGGATCTGGAGGGATCCCTGCCCAGATTCCCAGTGGGAATGGTGTCTACAAATCCAGATCCCCTTTCTCATGGATTTGGGATCCCGGGATTTGAATCTGCAAGGATCCCACGCAAATATTCCCAGTGGGAATGGTGTCTCCAGTCCAGATCCCTCTTTCCATGGAATCCCGGGATCCTTTTTCCTCATCCAGGGAATCTTGAGATTCAGAAGATCCCAGAAAAGGCCGGGACAAGGTTTGGCCATGGAATTCCACCCCAGAAAATTCCCAACCCAGCAAAAAAATCCCACATTATCCCAACGATCCCTCCCACGGGACAACATCCCGAAAAATCTGGGATTTTCCCAGATGGGTGGGATATCCCAGGGTGGGATATTCCCGTCGGGAAAAGCTCGGGATGGGGACGGATCCCAACCTGTACATGATGACGTTGATGTAGCAGCTGTCCCGCCGGAAGCAGGGGCTCAGCAGGATCTCATCCCGCCGGGAAAAGCGGATTTCCACCGGGAAGTGCGCCACGATCCCGGGATTCCGCTCCAGCGCCGCCTTCAGCTCCAGCAGCGCTTCCTTGGTTTTCTCACTGTTCCCAGGAAAATTCCCGGTGAATGGAAAAGGGAAGGAGGGGGAGACTCGTCCCGCGGGATTCCCGCCCCCACGGGAATGTTCTGGAATGTTCCTCCCGTGGGGTCACACGGATCTGGGATTTAACACGGGATTCTGGGATTGGGATCTGGAGGGATCCATGATTCCAGGTGGGAATCGTGTTTTCAATCCAGATCCCTCTTCCCGTGGATTTGGGATCCCAGGACTGGGATCCTGTGCAAATATTCCCGGTGGGAATGGTGCCCTCAAACAAAAATTTTTTTTTTCCTAGGATTTGCTCCTCATCCAGGGAATTCTGGGATTGAGGAAATCCCAGAAAAAGGTTTGGCCATGGAATTCCATCCTACAGAATTCCTGGGCCCGGGTTCTCCTGGGAATGGTCCGGAATGTTCCAGCACGTCCTTCCCATGGGATGGATTTGGGATCCCGGGATTGGGATCTGGAGGGATCCCCATGCTCAGATTCCCGGTGGGAATGGCAAATCCTCTTCCCATGGATTTGTTCCTCACCCAGGAATTCTGGGATTGAGGAGATTTTAGGAAAGGGCTGGGAAAAGGGATGGATTTGGGATCCTGGGATTGGGATCTGGAGGGATCCATGATTCCAGGTGGGAATGGTGTCCCCAAATCCAGATCCCTCTTCCCATGGATTTGGGATTGTGGGATTTGGATCTGGAGGGATCCCCATGCTCAGATTCCAGGTGGGAATTCCTGGTGTCCCCTCTTTCCATGGATTTGCTCCTCATCCAGGGAATCCTGGGCAGGAAGATTCCAGGAAGGGGCTGGGATCAGGAATTTCCATGGGAATGGACCAGGATCCAGGAATTCCATGGAAATGGTCCAATCCTGGACTGGGATCACGGAATTTCCATGGGAATGGTCCAATCCTGGGCTGGAATTTGGGAATTTCCTTGGGAATGGCCCAACCTTGCACCGGGATCTTGGAATTTCATTGGGAATGGATTTGGGATTTGGGAATTACATGGGAATGGCCCAATCCTGCACCAGCATCTGGGAATTTCCTTGGGAATAGTCCCGTCCTGGACTGGGATCTGGGAATTTCCTTGGGAACGGGCCGGGATCTGGGAATTACATGGGAACGGCCCAGTCCTGGACTGGAATCCAGGAATTCCATGGGAATGGCCTAATCCCGAACTAGGATTCAGGAGTTCCCATGGGAATGGACTGGGATTTGGGAATTACATGGGAATGGCCCAGTCCTGGACTGGAATCCAGGAATTTCCATGAGAATGGATAAATCTAGGACAGGGGTGACGGATCCAGGGAATTCCATGGGAACGGCCCTATCCTGGCTTGGAATGAGGGAATTTCCTTGGGAATGGCCCAATCCTGGACTGGGATCCGGGAAATTCCTTGGGAATGGGCCGGGATTTGGGAATTACATGGGAATGGCCCAGTCCTGGACTGGAATCCAGGAATTTCCTTGGGAATGGCCCAACCTTGCACTGGGATCCGGGAATTTCCATGGGAATTGACTGGGATCGGGGAATTCCATGGGAATGGCCCAATCCTGGACTGGAATCCAGGAATTCCATGGGAATGGCCCAATCCTGAACTGGGATACAGGAATTCCATGGGAATGGATTTGGGATTTGGGATTTCCATGGGAATGGCCCAATCCTGGACTGGAATCCAGGAATTTCCATCAGAATGGGCCAACCCAGGACAGGGATGACGGATCTGGGAATTCCACGGGAACAGCCCCATCCTGGCCTGGAATGAGGGAATTTCCATGGGAACGGCCCAATCCTGGACTGGGATCCGGGAAATTCCTTGGGAACGGGCCGGGATCTGGGAATTACATGGGAACGGCCCAATCCTGGACTGGAATCCAGGAATTCCATGAGAATGGCCTAATCCTGATGTAGAATTCAGGAATTCCCATGGGAGTGGACTGGGATTTGGGAATTACATGGGAATGGCCCAATCCTGAACTGGGATATGGGAATTCCATGGGAATGGGCCGGGATTTGGGAATTACATGGCAATGGCCCAGTCCCGAACTGGGATACGGGAATTCCATGGGAATGGCCCAATCCTGGACTGGAATCCAGGAATTCCATGGGAATGGCCTAATCCCGAACTGGGATTCAGGAGTTCCCATGGGAATGGACTGGGATTTGGGAATTCCATGGGAATGGCCCAATCCCAAACTGGGATACGGGAATTCCATGGGAATGGCCCAATCCTGGACTGGAATCCAGGAATTCCATGGGAATGGCCCAGTCTTGGACTGGGATACGGGAATTCCATGGGAATGGATTTGGGATTTGGGAATTCCATGGGAATGGCCCAATCCTGGACTGGAATCCAGGAATTTCCATGAGAATGGGCCAACCCAGGACAGGGATGACGGATCTGGGAATTCCATGGGAACGGCCCCATCCTGGCTTGGAATGAGGGAATTTCCTTGGGAATGGCCCAATCCTGGACTGGGATCCGGGAAATTCCTTGGGAATGGGCCGGGATTTGGGAATTACATGGGAATGGCCCAGTCCTGGACGTGCTGCCGGAAGCGACACTCGTAGGAGAAGATCCGGTGGCTCTGGGCGACGTTTTCCAGGCGGGAATTGAAGAGGAGCCGGAAGAAGACGCGGTTGATCCAAACCACCAGGCCGGGAACGAAGGAGCTGCCGGGAAAAAAGCGGGAATTGAGCCTGGAATTGCTTCCCAGGGATCTGCCAAGGGATGGCTGGGAAAGGATGGAGGAATCCTGGGATGGTTGGGGTGGGATTCATGGAGATGGAATCCCATCCCATTCCAACCCCGCTGTCCCAGGGTGATCCAAACTTTCCTTGGATGCTCCCAGGGATTCTCTGGGAATTCCAGCCCAGCCGGGAATTCCTTCCCAAATCCCATTTCTGCCTTTCCCAGGGAATTCTCTCCATTCCCAGCTCTCCCAGCCTGGCAGTGGATCCAGCCCCATCCCAACTCCTCTCCAGGAAGGAATTTTGGGAATTCCCTGGGAATTTGGGACTCCAGGAAGGGTCTCCCTTCCCTTTTCCATCCCCCAATTCCACAAAAACCCCTCGGGATGGATCCTGAGTGTCCTGGATCCCAGAATCCCGGAATGGTTTGGGATGGGATCCACGGATTTTAAATCCCATCCCATTCCAATCCCGCTATTCTGGGATTTTTCCAACCTTTCCTTGAAGACTGCCAAGGATCCAGGGATTCCATGGGAATATTTTTCCAGCCCCTCCCCACCCTCCTGGCTGGGAATTCCTTCCCAAAATCCCAAGAAATCTCTTGGAAATCTCCCCTTTTCCCAGCAGGAATTCCATTCCCTGGTGGTTCCTGGAGCTCCAGCCCTTTTCCCAGGGAATGCTGGGATTGGGGAATTCCCTCTCCAGAAGAAAAGCTGCAATTCCCCAAGGATTCGGGATCCCAGGATTCCTGGAGCTCTCCTGGGATCTCCCCTGTCCCAATCCCGAGGGATTTTGGGCCTTGCTCCCCTCAGATCCTGGAGCTGGGAATTTCTCTGGGAACTCCAGAGCCCCCTCAGAACATTCCGGAATCTGGAGGGATTTTTGGGAATACCCTTGGCAGAATTCCAAGCGGTCCCAAATTCCCCTCTTTTCCCAAAATCCCTCCTCCTCTGGATTGGATTTGTTCCCATCCTGTTGCTCGGGATATTCCCACATCCAAACCCATCCTGGAAAATCTCCTTTGCTCCCAAATGTTGCCCGGGAATTTTCCTGGGAATTCCCGGGATTTCAGATCCATGGGATTCCAGGCGTGGATGAGGGGCTGGGAGAATTGGATTCGTGGGGTTTTTCCAGGATTCCTGCGGAATTCCGTGATTTCTGTGGACGCCAGAGGGCAGCGCAGTGCCGGCCGTGAATCCCAACCCATTCCCTGGAAAAATTCCCAAATTTCTCCTTTTCCTGGGAATGGGAACGCTCCAGGTGACAGCTCTGCACTCCCGGGAAAAATCCCAACAAATCCCAGCACTGGGAGAAAATCAGGATGAGGCCAGGTCTGGAAAATCCATCCCAATCCCAGTTCCCGGAGGGTTTTTCCTACCTGATCCAGAGGAGGAATTCCAGGAGATAATATCCAACGGCGTAATCCCAAAACCAGCTGGAGGAGGAGCAGGGAGGCTGCAAATCCAGCAGGAAAACCACGGATTTTAGGGATGAGAGGGATTCGGAGGGCGGGAAAGCGGGAATGGGAAAACCGGGATCCAGCGGGGTTTGGACAAGGGGATCCCCACATTCCCAAATATCCCAGCCCTGGGAAAAGACCTGGAATTGCCAGGGAGAAATTCTGCTTGGCACCCCCGAATTCCGTCCCTGGAATTTGGGGGGAAAGGTCAAGATCTTGGAAAATCCCGGAATTCCCAGAGTGTGGAGTGCAGTTGGAATCCGGCCTGTTCCCAAAATTCTGTTTCCCACCAAAATCCCATCCCTGGAATTGACGGGAAAATGCCAAAATCTTGGAAAATCCTGGAATTCCCAGAGCGTGGAGAGCAGGCAGAGCCCATTCCCAAAAATTCTGCTTCCCGCTCAAATTCCCAAATTCCATCCCTGGAATCGATGGGAAAATGCAATGAGCTTGGAAAATCCTGGAATTCCCAGAGCATGGAGAGCAATTGGAGCCCATTCCCAAAATTCTGCTTCCCATCCAAAAATCCATCCCTGGAACCACCAGGGAAATCCAAGAGGTTGGAAAATCCCGGAATTCCCAGAGCACAGGCAGAGCCCATTCCCAAAATTCTGCTTCCCGCTCAAATTCCCAAATTCCATCCCTGGAATTGATGGGAAAATTCCAAGAACTTGGAAAATCCCAGAATTCCCAGAGCGTGGAGAACAGGCAGAGCCCATTCCCAAAATTCTGCTTCCCATCCAAAATCCATCCCTGGAATTTCCAGGAAAATACCAAGAGCATGGAAAAATCTTGGAATTCTCAGAGTGGCAGAGCCCATTCCCAAAATTCTGCTTCCCTGGACCTTCCAGGAAAATCCCAAGAGCTCGGAAAATCCCGGAATTCCTGCCTTGGAAGTGGGATCCTGGTAGATGATCCGGACGTTCTCGGAGTGCGGGAACCACAGGAAGCGGAAATATTGGGATTTCCTCAGGTGCTCCTCCAGCTCATCCAGGACCTGGAAAAACGGGAAAAAGGTTGGGATCCAACGGGAATTATCCCCAGGAAATTATTCTCCAGGAAATACTCCCAGGAATTATCCCAAGGAAAGACTCCCAGGAATTATTCCCAGGAAATTATTCACGGAAAATTGTTGCCATGGAATATTCTTAGGAAATCTTCCCGGGAAATATTCCCAGGAATTACACCCAGAACGTATTCCTGGGAAATTATTGCGAACAAATATCCCTGGGAAATTTTTCCCAGGAAAATATTCCCTGGAAATTTTTTCCTAAGAAATATCCTGAGTAATTACTGCCAGAAATATTCCCAGGAAATTATGCTCACGGAATAAATATTCCTAGGAAATCTTCCCAGTAAATATTTCCAGGAATTATTCCCAGAAAATATTCCAAGGACACCACCATGGACTTCTCCCCAGGAAGGAAATTTGGGAATTCCCTGGGAATTTGGGACTCCAGGAAGGGTCTCCCTTCCCTTTTCCATCCCCAAATTCCATAAAAACCCCTCGGGATGGATCCGGAGTGTCCTGGATCCCAGAATCCCGGAATGGTTTGGGATGGGATCCATGGACCTTCAATCCCATCCCATTCCAATCCAATGTTTCCTTGGATGCTCCCAGGGATTCTCTGGGAATTCCAGCCCAGCCAGGAATTCCTTCCCAAAATTCCTCCCAAATTTGACGAGGTTTTTTGGGGGGAACTTTTTAATTTTTATTTTTTTTTAATTATATTTTTTGGATGGGGATTTTTGAGAGGGGAGTTGGAGTTTTTTTGGGATTTGGAGCTTTTCTTTTTTTTTTTCTGGGATTTTGTGGTTTTTGTGGGGAATTTGGGTTTTTTTGGGATCAGCAGGATACCCCGGGATACCCCAGGAATTCCTTCCCAAATCCCATTTCCCCCTTTCCCAGGGAATTCTCTCCATTCCCAGCTCTCCCAGCCCTGGGGTTGGATCCATCCCCATCCCAACTCCCCTCCAGGAAGGAATTTTGGAAATTCCCTGGGAATTCGGGACTCCAGGAAGGGTCTCCCTTCCCTTTTCCATCCCCAAATTCCATAAAAACCCCTCGGGATGGATCCTGAGTGTCCTGGCATCCCAGAATCCCAGAAATTCATTGGGATGGGATCCACGGATTTTAAATCCCATCCCATCCCAACCCCGATCCCAGGCTGCTCCAAACCCACCCTTGGACATTCCAGGGATCCAGGGGCAGCCACAAATTCCCTGGAAAAACGCCTCATCCCCACATTTTCCATGTTTTTATTCCGGAGAAGGACGGGAAGAGGACACAGCATTCCCGGTTTTTTGTCTCCCGGCCGCCAGGCGGGATCAGGGAATTGACCTTTGCCAGGAGCAGCCTTTGATTCCCGGGATTTCAATCGGCCTTTGAGGGATAATTCCGGATCAGCGGCTCCGGGAGTCCTTGGGATGGATTTTGCTGCTGGATCCAGGATTCCGACGGAATCCCGAATCCTGGAATGGCTTGGGATGGGATTCATGGATCTTCCATCCCATCCCATCCCATCCCATCCCATCCCATCCCAATCCCGGATCCCCGGATGATCCGAGGTGTCCCTGGGGCTGGGATCCAGGACGCTCAGAATCATGGAATTCCATGGAATGGGATTTCAGGGATTTTTCCCACCCAAATCATTCCGGGATTCCATGAATTTCCCAGGAGCTCGGGGAAATCTGGGATAATGGAATTCCATGGAATGGGATTTCAGGGATTTTCCCCACCCAAATCATCCTGGGATTCCATGAATTTCCCTGTTCCAGATCCCTCCCGGAATTCCCTCGGGAATTCCCATCCCAACCAAAAATTTCCCCCGTTCCTGTGGGAAAATCCCCAAAATTCCAACAATTCCTGGTCTGTGCTTTCCCCCTTTTTTTTTCTATGTATCCAATGGAAGAATTCCCTGGAATTCCATCTGGGCCATGCAGACCTCTGGGAATTCAGGGAAGGATGGAATTCTTGGAATGTTCAGAGCGGGGCCAGGATGATCCCGGTGGATCCAACTCTGGATATTCCAAAATCCATGAGATGGCAGCTGAGATCCCAACTGCTCATCCCGGAATTTTGGGAAGGAATTCCTGGCTGGGAGGGTGGGGAGGAACTGGGAAAGAATTCCCAGAGAATCCCTGGGAGTGTCCGAGGAAATCCTGGATCAGCCTGGGATGGTGGGGTTGGAATGGGATGGGATTGAAGGTCCATGGATCCCATCCACGGAATTCCGGCATTCTGGGATCCAGGACACTCAGGATCCATCCCGAGGGATTTTTATGGAATTCAGGGATGGAAAAGGGAAGGGAGACCCTTCCTGGAGTCCTGAATTCCCAGTGAAACCCCTGGATCCCAAAATTCCTTCCTGGAGAGGAGTTGGGATGGGGCTGGATCCAACCCCAGGCTGGGAGAGCCGGGAATGGAGAGAATTCCCTGGAAAACGGGGAGATGGGATTTGGGAAGGAATTCCTGGCTGGGCTGGAATTCCCAGAGAACCCCTGGGAACATCCAAGGATGGAATTGGATCACCCTGGGATGGTGGGGTTGGAATGGGACGGGATTTAAAATCCCTGAATCCCATCCCGAACCATTCCGGGATTCTCCGTGTCCTCTCCCGACCTTTCTCCAGAGTTTTTTTTTTTTTTTTTTTTTTTTTGCTGGTTTTTTTTTTTTTTTTTTTTTAATTCCCCGAGCGCTAACGAGGTCGTTACATAATCCCAGATCCAAGGGCTCCCGCGTGCCTCATTCCCAGATATCTGGGGGATGGGAACATTCCAGGCCCATTATTCCGTTCCGCTCCGATGAAAAGCCGGGATTGGGGAGGGCGATGACCGGGAGCTGATAACGGGAGCTGATAACGAGGATATTTATGGAGCCGCCGCCTTCCCTCTGCCCCCGAGGGATCGGGAATGGTCGGGATGAGGGAAGGATGGGGGATGGGCTCGGAGCAAATCCTGGGATGGAGATTTTCCCGGGAAAAAAAAAAAAAAAAAGGGATTGGAGGTGGGGAGGGAATGTTGAGGTGGAGGGGGTGAGGGAATGTGGGGAGGGATTTAGGGAATGTGGGGAAGGAAGGGAGGGAAAAGTCCTGGAGGATGCAGGAAAGAGGGGAAAGGATGCAGGGAATGTGGGAAGGATGCAGGGAAAGGTTTGGAAAATGCAGGGAAGGATTCAGGGAATGCAGGAAAGGATTCAGGGAATGTGGGGAAGGATTTAGGGAACGTGGGGAAGGATTCAGGGAATGTGGGGAAGGAGGGAGGGAAAATGTTGGAAAATGCAGGAAAGGTGGGAAAGGATCCAGGGAATTTGGGAAAGGATGCTGGGAAAGGTTTGGAAAAGGCAGGGAAGGATTCAGGGAATGCAGAGAAGGATTTAGGGAATGTGGGAAAAGAGGGAGGGAAAATGTTGGAAAATGCAGGGAATGTGGGAAAGGATGCAGGGGAAGGGTTGGAAAATGCAGGAAAGGATTCAGGGAATGTGGGAAAGGATGGAGGGAATGTGGGAAGGATGGAGGGAATGTGGGAAAGGTGCAGGGAAAATGTTGGAAAATGCAGGGAAAGATTTAGGGAATGTGGGAAAGGATGGAGGGAAACTGTTGGAAATTGCAGGAAAGGTGGGAATGGATCCAGAGAACGTGGGAAAGGAAGCAGGGAAAAGTCCTGGAAAATGCAGGAAAGAGGGGAAAGGATGCAGGGAATGTGGGAAAGGACTCAGGAAATTTTGGGAAAGGCTGCAGAGAAAGGTTTGGAAAATGCAGGGAAGGATTCAGGGAATGCAGGAAAGGATTCAGGGAATGTGGGGAAGGATTTAGGGAATGTGGGGAAGGATTTAGGGAATGTGGGGAAGGTGCAGGGAAAATGTTGGAAAATGCAGGAAAGGTGGGAAAGGACTCAGGGAATGTGGGAAAGGATGCTGGGAAAGGTTTGGAAAATGCAGGAAAGATTGAGGGAATGTGGGGAAGGATTTAGGAATTTTGGGAAAGGATGGAGGGAGAGGTTTGGAAAAGGCAGGAAAGGACTCAGGGAATGCAGGAAAGGATTCAGGGAATGTGGGAAAGGAGGGAGGGAAAATGTTGGAAAATGCAGGAAAGAGGGGAAAGGACTCAGGGAAAGGTTTGGAAAAGGCAGGGAAGGATTTAGGGAATGTGGGGAAGGATTTAGGGAATGTGGGAAAGGTGCAGGGAAAATGTTGGAAAATGCAGGAAAGGTGGGAAAGGATCCAGGGAATTTGGGAAAGGCTGCAGGGAAAGTGTTGGAAAATGCAGGGAAGGATTCAGGGAATGCAGGAAAGGATTCAGGGAATGTGGGAAAAGATGGATGGAATTTCAGGAAAGGATGGAGGGAATGTGGGAGAGGGTGCAGGGGAAAATGTTGGAAAATGCAGGAAAGGTGGGAAAGGACTCAGGGAATTTTGGGAAAGGATGGAGGGAGAGGTTTGGAAAATGCAGGGAAGGATTCAGGGAATGCAGGAAAGGATTTAGGGAATGTGGGGAAGGAGGGAGGGAGAGGTTTGGAAAAGGCAGGAAAGGATTTAGGGAATGTGGGGAAGGTGCAGGGAAAATGTTGGAAAATGCAGGAAAGGTGGGAAAGGATCCAGGGAATTTTGGGAAAGGATGGAGGGAAAGGGCTGGAAGATGCAGGGAAGGATTCAGGAAATTCAGGAAAGATTTAGGGAATTTTGGGAAAGGATTTAGGGAATGGGAAAGGAGGGAAGGAAAATGTTGGAAAATGCAGGAAAGAGGGGAAAGGATTTAGGGAATGTGGGAAAGGATGCAGGCAAAGGTTTGGAAAATGCAGGGTTGTTTTTGGCAGCCTTTGAATCACCTCAGAATTCCCAAAATTCCAGAATTTTCTCCGTGTTTTTGGCAACCCTTTGGATCATCCTGGAATTACCAAAATTCCAGAATTTTCTCCATATTCTTGGAGCCCTTTGGATCATCCCGGAATTCCCAAAATTCAGGAATTTTCACCATGTTCTTGGAGCTCCTTGGATCATCCCAGAATTCCCAAAATTTGGGAGTTCCCTCCGTGTTTTTGGAGCCCTTGGATCACCTCAAAATTCCCAAAATTCGGGGATTCTCTCCCTGTTTTTTGAGCCCTTTGTATCATTTGGGAATTCCCAAAATTCCGGGAATTTTCCGTACCTGGGAGAGGGTGGAGGGAAAGGCGACCTCGCGCAGCCGGAATTCCGGGACGCACTGGAACGTGACGGACACGACGATTCCCAAACATCCCAAATGGAGCCGGGCCGCCTGGAAAACCTCGGGATCGGCGGATTCCGAACATTCCAGGATTTCTCCGGAGGCCAGGAGCAGGGAAACAGCCACGACCTGGAGCAAGGGGAGGGAATTCCTCGGATTTTGGGAATGCCGAATTCCCGAACGGGATTCCGCGATCCAACGTTCCCTTGGACACTTCCAAGGATTCCAGGATTCTCTGGGAATTCCAACCCAGTCAGGAATTTCTTCCGAGATTTTTGGGATTTTGGGCAATTTTTTTCGGCTTTTTTTTTTTTTTTTTTTTTTTTTTTCCCATCTTCAGGATTTTGGGATTTTTTAAAATTTTTTTGTTTTTTTTTTTTTTTTCCCCCAGGAATTTGGAGGGTTTTTTGGGATTTGGAGCTTTTTATTTTGGAAGGACTTTGGGGTTTTTTTGGAATCACTGGGATACCCCAGGAATTCCTTCCCAAACCCCACTTCCCCCTTTTCCAGGGAATTCCCTCCATTCCCGGCTCTCCCAGCCTGGGGTTGGATCCATCCCGACTCCTCTCTGGGAAGGAATTTTGGGAATTCCCTGGGAGTTCAGGACTCCAGGAAGGGTCTCCCTTCCCTTTTCCTTCCCCAAATTCCATAAAAACCCCTCGGGATGGATCCTGAGTGTCCTGGATCCCGGAATCCCGGAATGGTTTGGGATGGGATCCATGGACCTTCAATCCCATCCCATTCCAATCCTGCCATCCCTGGCTGATCCAGGATTTCCTCGGACACTCCCAGGGGTTCTCCGGGAATTCTTTCCCAGCTCCTCCCCACCCTCCCAGCCAGGAATTCCTTCCCAAAATTCCGGGATGAGCAGTTGGGACCCCAGCTGCCATCTCACGGATTTTGGAATATCCAGAGTCGGATCCACCGGGATCATCCTGGCCCCGTTCTGAACATTCCAAGAATTCCATCCCTCCCCTGAATTCCCGGAGGTCTGCATGGCCCAGCTGGAATTCCAGGGAATTCTTCATTGGATACATAGGAAAAAAAAAGGGGGAAAGCAGAGACCAGGAATTGTTGGAATTTTGGGGATTTTCCCACAGGAACGGAGGAAATTTTTGGTTGGGATGGGAATTCCCTGAGGGAATTCCGGGAGGGATCCGGAACAGGGAAATTCATGGAATCCCGGGATGATTTGGGTGGGGAAAATCCCTGAAATCCCATTCCATGGAATTCCATGATTCCCGGATTTCCCCGAGCTCCTGGGAAATTCATGGAATCCCGGAATGATTTGGGTGGGAAAAATCCCTGAAATCCCATTCCATGGAATTCCATGATTCCCGGATTTCCCCGAGCTCCTGGAATATTTCCTGGGCTGGAGCTGCCACATCCCAGATTCCCTTCACAGAATCTCCATCCGGATCTTGGAGCGGGATTTGCGGATTCCCAGACTTGGAGGCGTGCCTGGAATTCCCGGAATTCCCAGAATTCCCGGGATCCCACCTGGGTGGGCAGAATTCCGTGGTTGATCCCGGTGTTGTGGGTCCCGGTGCCGATGACTCCGGCCGCCGTCACCTCGGACACGGCTCCTAGACTGGGAACGGGAAAAGCTCGGGATGAGAATTCCGACGGATCCCATCCCTCTTTTCCAGCCCTTTTGTTGGGATGGAGGCGCCTTTTCCAGGTGGATTCGGAATTCTGGGATTCTGGGATTGATCCGCAGAAATCCCGGTGGAGCAGGGCTGGGGAGGATCCACAGGGAAAATTTCCATGGAAGAATCCATCCCAAGGAATTCCAGGGTGGGGAATGGGAATGGAAGCCCGGGGTGGATTCCATGGAATCCTGGAATTGTTTGGGTGGGGAAAAAAGCTTTGGAAAAAAAATGGAAGCCCTGGGTGGATTCCATGGAATCCTGGAATTGTTTGGGTAGGAAAGGCTCTTGGAGACGGCAGAATCCGACCATTCCCCAGATCCTTGGGAATTCCAGCCTCTCCCAAAATCCAGAGGAAAACCCCCTGGCACAGCCAGAGGCCGCTCCCCGTTATCCCGACATTCCTTGGGAGCGGATCCTGATCCCATCCAGCCTCATTCCTGATCCCACTTGGATCCATTCCCATTCCTGATTCCACCTGGATCCCACCTGGCTCCATTCCTGGCTCCATTCCCGACTCCACCCAGCTCCTTCCCCATCCCCATCCTCATTCCCATTCCCATTCCCATTCCCATTCCCATTCCCATTCCCATTCCCATTCCCATTATTCTCATTCCCATTCTTCCCATTATTCCCATTATTCCCATTCCCAATCCCACCTGGATCCATCCCAGATCCATCCCAGATCCTCATCCCAGCCGGCTCCATTCCTCATCCCACCTGGTTCCATTCCCAATCCCATCCAGCTCCATTCCCATTCCCACACCCCAATCCCACCTGGATCTATTCCCATTATTCCCATTATTCCCATTATTCCTATCCCTCCCATTATTCCCACTCCCCATTCCCATTCCTGTTCCCATTCCCATTATTCCCATTCCCATTCTCAATCCAATTCCGATGCCCATCCCCATTCCCATTATTCCCATTCTTCCCATTCTTCCCATTCTTCCCATTCTTCCCATTCTTCCCATCCGTACTCCCATTTCCCATTCCCATTATTCCCATTTCCCAATCCCCATTATTCCCATTATTCCCATTATTCCCATTATTCCCATCCGTACTCCCATTCCCATTCCCATTATTCCCATTCCCAATCCCACCTGGATCCATCCCGGATCCATTCCAGATCCTCATCCCAGCCGGCTCCATTCCTCATCCCACCTGGTTCCATTCCCAATCCCATCCAGCTCCATTCCCATTCCCACACCCCAATCCCACCTGGATCTATTCCCATTATTCCCATTATTCCCATCCCTCCCATTATTCCCATTCCCATTCCCAATCCCATTCCCAATCCCCATTCCTATTCCTGTTCCCATTCCCATTATTCCCATCTCCATTCCCATTCTCAATCCAATTCCGATGCCCATCCCCATTCCCATTATTCCCATTATTCCCATTATTCCCATTATTCCCATTATTCCCATCATTCCCATCATTCCCATTCTTCCCATTCCCAATCCCACCTGGATCCATCCCAGATCCATCCCAGATCCTCATCCCATCCAGCTCCATTCCCATTCCCACACCCCAATCCCACCTGGATCTATTCCCATTATTCCCATTATTCCCATTATTCCCATCCCTCCCATTATTCCCATTCCCCTTTCCCATTCCTGTTCCCATTCCCATTATTCCCATTCCCATTCTCAATCCAATTCTGATGCCCATCCCCATTCCCATTCTTCCCATTCTTCCCATTCTTCCCATTCTTCCCATTCTTCCCATTCTTCCCATTCTTCCCATCCGTACTCCCATTTCCCATTCCCATTATTCCCATTTCCCAATCCCCATTATTCCCATTATTCCCATTATTCCCATTATTCCCATTATTCCCATCCGTACTCCCATTCCCATTCCCATTATTCCCATTCCAAATCCCACCTGGATCCATCCGGGATCCATTCCAGATCCTCATCCCAGCCGGCTCCATTCCTCATCCCACCTGGTTCCATTCCCAATCCCATCCAGCTCCATTCCCATTCCCACACCCCAATCCCACCTGGATCTATTCCCATTATTCCCATTATTCCCATTATTCCCATTATTCCCATTATTCCCATAACCCATTCCCATTCCCAATCCCATTCCCACTCCCCATTCCCATTCCTCTTCCCACTCCCATTATTCCCATCCCCATTCTCAATCCAATTCCGATGTCCATCCCCATTCTCATTATTCCCATTATTCCCATTATTCCCATTATTCCCATCCGTACTCCCATTCCCATTCCCATTATTCCCATTCCCAATCCCACCTGGATAAATCCCAGATCCATCCCAGATCCTCATCCCATCCAGCTCCATTCCCATTCCCACGCCCCAATCCCAGCTGGATCTATTCCCATTATTGCCATTATTCCCATTATTCCCATTATTCCCATTATTCCCATCCCTCCCATTATTCCCATCCCTCCCATTATTCCCATAACCCAATCCCATTCCCACTCCCCATTCCTATTCCTGTTCCCATTCCCATTATTCCCATCCCCATTCTCAATCCAATTCCAAAGCCCATCCTCATTCCCATTATTCCCATTATTCCCATTATTCCCATCATTCCCATTATTCCCATTCTTCCCATTCTTCCCATTATTCCCATTCTTCCCATTCTTCCCATCCGTACTGCCATTTCCCAATACCATTCCCATTCCCATTATTCCCGATTCCCAATCCCCATTATTCCCATTATTCCCATAATTGCCATTATTCCCATTATTCCCATTCCCATCATTTATTCCCGCTATTCCCGTTATTCCCGATCCCGCTCACTTGGCCAGGGCCATCCCGTGTTTCTCCAGCTCCAGGTTCAGCTCCGATAGGAGAATTCCCGCTTCCACCTTCACCTGCAGCTTCTCCTTGTCCACCTGGAAAACCGGGATTCGGCGCCATTCCCGACGGAAAACCCTTCCCAAATCCAGGGACAATTCCCATCCCAAACCTCATCCCAACCCTCAATCCAACCCTATTCCCAAATCCCAGAATCTTCCCTGGAATTCCTCCCAGCTCCTAGGGAGAAAATTCCCGCCTTTTCCCATGAGGATTTTCCCAGGGAAGGAGCATTTCCTTCCTTAATTCCGGGGATTTTCCTGGATCGTGCCGTTGCCAGGATTTTTTCCTGGGAATATTCCGGGAATATTCCGGCTCTCACCTGCAGGATCCGGTTGATTTTTCCCATGTGGATCATGAAATCCTCGGAGCAGGCGATGTCCGAGGGGGAGTGACCCCCCCCCACCACCTTCACCCGCTTCCCCCGCTGCCGGGCCAGCTCCAGGATCTGCGGGAAAACACCGGGAATGTCCCGGGAAAACCCATCCCAAAACACCGGGAAACATCCCTGAACAGCCACCCTAAAACACTGGGAGAATCTGGAAAAAACCCGTCCAAAAAATACCGGGAATATTCGGAAGAGCCCATCCTAAAACCACTGGGATTATCCTGAAAAACCCAATCCTAAACCACTGAGAATATCCCAAAAAACCCATCCAGGATCTGCGGAAAAACACCGGGAATGTCCCAGGAAAACCCATCCAGAAATACCGGGAATATCCCTAAACACCTACCCAGAAACACTGGGAACATCTGGAAAAACCCATCCAAAAAACACCGGGAATATCCCAAAAAAACAATCCTAAAACCACCGGGATTATCCCGAAAAACCCAATCCTAAACCACTGAGAATATCCCAAAAAACCCATCCAGGATCTGCGGGAAAACACTGGGAATGTCCCAGGAAAACCCATCCAAAAATACCGGGAATATCCCTGAACAAGCATCCAAAACCACTGGGAACATCTGGAAAAACCCATCCAAAAACCACCGGGAATATCCCGAAAAACCAATCCTAAAACCACCGGGATTATCCTGAAAAATCCATCCTAAACCACTGAGAATATCCCAAAAAACCCATCCAGGATCTGCGGGAAAACTCATCCAAAAATCTGGGAATATCCCAAAAAAACCATCCCAAAACACTGAGAACATCTGGAAAAAAATCCAAAAATACTGGGAATATCCCAAAAATCCCATCTAAAAATACCAGGAAATATCCCTAAAAACCCACCCAAAAACACTGGGAGCATCTGGAAAAACCCATCCAAAAAACACCGGGAAAATCCCAAAAAACCAATCCTAAAACCACCGGGATTATCCTGAAAAACCCAATCCTAAACCACTGAGAATATCCCGAAAAACCCATCCAGGATATGTGGAAAAACACTGGGATTATCCCTAAAAACCCATCCAGAAACACTGGGAATATCCTGAAAAATGATCCATCCAAACACCGGGAATTCCTTGAGAAACCCATCCAAAACCACTGAGAATATCCCAAAAAACCCAACCAGGATCTGCGGGAAAACACCCGGAATGTCCCGGGAAAACCCATCCAAAAATACCGGGAATATCCCTGAACAAGCATCCAAAACCACTGGGAGCATCTGGAAAAACCCGTCCAAAAAACACCGGGAATATCCCAAAAAACCAATCCTAAACCACTGGGATTATCCTGAAAAATCCATCCTAAACCACTGAGAATATCCCAAAAAACCCATCCAGGATCTCTGGGAAAACACTGGGAATGTCCCGGGAAAACCCATCCAAAAAACACCGGGAATATCCCAACAAACCGATCCTTAAACCACCGGGATTATCCCGAAAAACCCATCCTAAAGCACTGAGAATATCCCAAAAAACCCATCCAGGATCTCTGGGAAAACACTGGGAATGTCCCAGGAAAACCCATCCAAAAATACCGGGAATATCCCTGAACAAGCATCCAAAACCACTGAGAACATCTGGAAAAACCCATCCAAAAAACACCGGGAATATCCCGAAAAACCCATCCTAAACCACTGAGATTATCCTGAAAAATCCATCCTAAAGCACTGAGAATATACCGAAAAACCCATCCAGGATATGTGGAAAAACACCGGGATTATCCCTAAAAACCCATCCAGAAACACTGGGAATATCCCGAAAAAATGATCCATCCAAACACCGGGAATCTCTGGAGAAACCCAATCCTAAACCACTGAGAATATCCCAAAAAACCCATCCAGGGTCTGCGGGAAAACACTGGGAATGTCCCGGGAAAACCCATCCAAAAATACCGGGAATATCCCTAAAAACCTACCCAAAACCACTGGGAACATCTGGAAAAACCCATCCAAAAAACACCGGGAATATCCCAAAAAACCAATCCTAAAACCACCGGGATTATCCTGAAAAATCCATCCTAAACCACTGAGAATATCCCCAAAAACCCATCCAGGATCTCTGGGAAAACTCATCCAAAAACACTGGGAATATCCCTAAAGCACCATCCAAAAACACTGGGAATATTTTGAAAAATCCATCCTAAACCACTGAGAATATCCCGAAAAACCCATCCAGGATATGTGGAAAAACACCTGGATTATCCCGAAAAAACCCATCCAGAAACACTGGGATTATCCTGGAAAACTGATCTTAAAGCATTGGGAATATCCCAAAAAAACCCATCCAGGATCTATGGAAAAACACTGGAAATATCCCGAAAAACCCAATCCAAAACCAGCAGGACTCTCCCAAAAAACCAGAAATCCAGGATCTATGGAAAAACCACCGGGAATCTCCCTCCAAACCAATCCCGAGAATTTCCAAAATCCCTTTCCTTGGATAACTCCATGAAATCCTCCCCGAGTCAGGATTTTCCCTTGGGATCACCCCGGGAATTCCAGACGGAGCTGGATCCCGCCGGGAGCGGGGCTGTCCCACATTTCCCGGAGCAAAAGGAAGAATTCCCGTTTTTCCCGCTGGGAAATCCTGGATCATTCCCGAAGTTTTCCCTCCCGGAATTCCCTGGGTACCTCCCGGATTTCCTCCACGGAGCGGGGCCGGAAGAAAAGCTCCGGAGACGATCCGTAGGTGCCGGCCCAATTCCGGAATTTCACTCCTGCTTGTCCCTGCACCTGGAACGAGAGATCCGGAGGGGATGGAGCAGATCCCAACGGGATTGGGATGATCCCATGGGAATCCTGAGGGGATGGAGCTGATCCCACAGGGATTGGGATCATCCCATGGGAATCCTGAGGGGATGGAGCTGATCCCAATGGGATTGGGATCATTCCATGGAATCTGGTCTGGAGCTGATCCCAACGGGATTGGGATGATCCCATGGGAATCCTGAGGGGATGGAGCCGATCCCAAAGAGATTGGGATCATCCCATTGGAATCCTGAGGGGATGGAGCTGATCCCAAAGGGATTGGGATCATTCCCATGGGAATCCAGAGGGGCTGGGGCTGATCCCACAGAGACTGGGATCATCCCAAGGGAACCTGGATCCCATTCCATGGGGATCAGGGTGATCCAGAGGGGCTGGAGAGGATCCCAATGAGATTGGGAAGCTCCCAATGGAATGTGAAGGGGCTGGAGTTGATCCCACTGGGAATAGGATGATCCCATGGGAATCCTAAAGGGGCTCAATCCAATCCCACTGGGATTGGGATCATCCCAAGGGAACCTGGATCCCATTCCATGGGGATCAGGGTGATCTGGAGAGGCCGGAGTTGATCCCAACAGGATTGGGATGATCCCATGGGAATCCTGAGGGGATGGAGCTGATCCCAGCGGGATCAGGGTCATTCCCAAGGGAATCCGGAGGGGCTGGGGTCGATCCCACTGGGATCAGGATTGGGATCGGGACCATCCCGTGGCTGCTGGATCCCGTTTTCCTTCCCTTTCCTTCTCCCATTCCCACCTCAGCTCCAAGGGAGGATTCCCAAATCCTTCCCAAAATCCCTTCCCTCAGGAATCCTTCCCAAATTCCCAAATTCCCAAATTCCCAAATTCCCAATTCCTTTCCCAAATTCCCTTCCTTTGGGAATCCTCCCCTTCCCAAATTTCCTTCTCCAATTCCTTTCACTTCCCAAATTCCCAAATTCCCTTCCTTTCCCAAATTCCCTTTCCCCAATTCCCTTCCCCAATTCCTTTCCCAAATTCCCTTCCTTTGGGAATCCTTCCCTAATTCCCAAATTTCCCTCTCTAATTCCTTTCACTTCCCAAACTCCCAAATTCCCTTTCCTTCCCAAACTCCCTTTCCCCAATTCCCTTCTCTTCCCAAATTTCCTTCCCTAATTCCCAAATTCCCAAATTCCCTTCCCTGGGGAATCCTTCCCTTTCCTAAATTCCATTCCCTAATTCCCAAATTCCCTTCCCTTTCCAAAATTCCTTTCCCTAATCCCCAAATTTCATTCCCTTGGGAATCCTTCCCAAATTTCCTTCTCTAATTCCTTTCCCTTCCCAGATTCCCAAATTCCCTTCCCAAACTACTCTCCCAAAATCCCTTCCCTTCCCTTGGGAATTCTTCCCTTCCCAAATTCCCGGATTCCCAAACTCCCTTCCCAAATTCCTTTCCCGAATTCCCTTATCTTCCCAAATCCCTAAATTCCTTTCCCTTGGGAATCATTCCCTTCCCAAATTCCACACCCAAATTCCCTTCTCTTCCCGAATTCCCTAAATCCCTTTCCTTCCCAAACTCCCCCAATTCCCTAATTCCCTCCCCGAATTCCCAAATTCCCGAATTCCCAAATTCCCAAATTCCCATCTCTCATTTCTTTCCCTTCTCAAATTCCCTTCCCAGACTCCAAATTCCCAAATTCCCAGATTCCCAAATTCCCTAATTCCCTTTCATTCCCAAACTCCCCAAATTCCCTAATTCCCATCCCGAATTCCCAGATTCCCAAATTCCTAATTCCCTTTCCTAATTCCTTTCCCTTCCCAAATTCCCTTCCCAGATTCCGAATTCCCTAATTCCCTTCCCAAATTCCCAAATTCCTGATTCCCAAATTCCTTTCCCTTCCCAAATTTCCCAAATTCCCAAATTCCCTTCCCTTCCCAAATTCCTTTCCCAAACTCCCAAATTCCCTTCCCAAATTCCCAAATTCCCAAATTCCCTAATTCCCTAATTCCCTTCCCAAATTCCCAAAAATTCCCCTCCCCCAAATTCCCTAATTCCCAAATTCCCAAATTTCCTTCCCAAATTCCCTTCCCAAATTCCCAAATTCCAGACTAATTCCCATTCCATTCCTTCCCAAATTCCCAAATTCCCCCAAATTCCCAAATTCCCAAATTCCCAAATTCCCAAATTCCCAAAATTCCCTTTCCTTCCCAAACTCCCCCAATTCCGTAATTCCCATCCGGAATTCCTGAATTCCCAGATTCCCAAATTCCCAAATTCCCTTCCCAAATTCCCAAATTCCCAGACTCCCAAATTCCCAAATTCCCAAATTCCCAAATTCCCTAATTCCTTCCCAAACTTCCCCAATTCCCAAATTCCCATCCCGAATTCCCAAATTCCCAAATTCCCTTCCCAGACTCCCAAATTCCTTTCCCTTCCCAAATTCCCAAATTCCCAGACTCCCAAATTCCCGAATTCCCGAATTCCCGAATTCCCTAAATCCCGAATCCCAGGGATGGCCCCTCCCCCACTCCCAGGGAGGCGCCTCCGCCCTGGAGTTTCGGGAAGAAATTCCAAAGATCCCAGAAAACAACCGGGAACCACGGGGGAGGTGGGGGAGGGGCGGCCGCTTCCCGAATCCAAGAAAAATCCGGGAGCTGAGTCAGAAAAATGGGAAAAAAAAAATTCCCCAAAACCACCAAAAATGTGGGAATTTAAAAACCTTGGATTGGGAAAAAAATATAAAAATTCCCTCCGAGGTTGGTTTATCCCGGGAATTTTCGGGAATTTCGCTCCTTCCCTGCCTTGGTTTTTTTGGATTCCCAAATTTCCCAACTCGAATTTAAAAATAAAAATAAAATAAAAATAAAAATAAAATAAAATAAAATAAAATAAAATAAAATAAAATAAAATAAAATAAAATAAAATAAAATAAAATAAAATAAAATAAAATAAAATAAAATAAAATAAAATAAAATAAAATAAAATAAAATAAAATAAAGTAATGTAAAATAAAATAAAATAAAATAAAATAAAAATAAAATAAAATAAAATAAAATAAAATAAAGTAAAATAAAATAAAATAAAATAAAATAAAATAAAATAAAATAAAATACAATAAAAGTAAAATAAAATAAAATAAAATAAAATAAAATAAAATAAAGTAAAAGAAAATTAAAAAATAAAGTAAAATAAAATAAAATAAAATAAAATAAAATAAAATAAAATAAAGTAAAATAAAAATAAAATAAAATAAAGTAATAAAATAAAATAAAATAAAATAAAATAAAATAAAGTAAAAGAAAATAAAGTAAAAGAAAATTAAAAAAATAAAGTAAAATAAAATAAAATAAAATAAAATAAAATAAAATAAAATAAAGTAAAATAAAATAAAGTAAAATAAAATAAAAAAATAAAATAAAGTAAAATAAAATAAAATAAAATAAAATAAAATAAAATAAAATAAAATAAAAAATAAAATAAAATAAAATAAAATAAAATAAAATAAAATAAAATAAAATAATTTTAAAAATGGGGAAAATCCCGGCTGGATTTCGCTCACCATCCTGGAGCCGCGGTGGGAATTCCCGGCAGGAATTTTGGGGCTGGTCCCGCTGGATCCGAGCTGGCTCCGGCTCAGGAATTCCCGGAGAATGGGAGCAAAGGTGGGAAGAGCCTTTCCCGTGGGAATTGCGCAATTCCAGAGGGAGGAGGGGGCGGCGGGAGAAGCGGGCGGGGATTGGGGCCCGGAATTCCAAGGATTTGGGGTTGGTACCCTTGGAATGCTGGGAAAAGGGGAAAATCGGGAAAAAAAATTCCAGAGATTTTGGGATTTGGGAAGGACGAGGGGGTCTCGGGAAGAGAATTCCTGGGAAAAGTGGGAAAAATCGGGAAAACAGGGAAAATTTCCAAATATTTTAGGGGGTTCTGGCCCCGGAATTCCTGGGAAAACAGGGAAAAAAGGGGAAAATTCCAGAGATTTTGGGATTTGGGAAGGACGAGGGGGGGTCTCGGACCGAGAATTCCCGGGAAAAGGGGGAAAATCGGGAAAATATTCCAGAGATTTTAGGGGAATACAGGCAGGGAATTCCTGGGAAAACTGGAAAAAAAGGGGAAAATTGGGAAGAAATTCCAGAGATTTTGGGATTTGGGAAGCACCAGGGGGGGGGTCTCGGAAAGAGAATTCCTGGGAAAAGTGGAAAAATCGGGAAAAGATTCCAAAGATTTTGGGGGGTTCAGGCAGGGAATTCCTGAGAAAACTGGGGAAAATTGGGGAAAAATTCCAGAGATTTTGGGATTTGGGAAGGACGAGGGGGGGTCTCGGGCAGGGAATTCCTGGGAAAACTGGGAAAAAGGAGGAAAATTGGGAAGAAATTCCAGAGATTTTGGGAAGCGCAGGAGTTTCTGGGAAATCCAGGAAGAAGGGGGAAATAGGGGAGAAAAAAATTCCAAATATTTTTGGGATTCAGGTTGGGAATTGCTGGGAAAAAGAAAAAAAAAACAAAAAAAAGGAAAATTCCCGTGGGAATTGCGCAATTCCAGAGGGAGGAGGGGGCGGCGGGAGAAGCGGGCGGGGATTGGGGCCCGGAATTCCAAGGATTTGGGGTTGGTACCCTTGGAATGCTGGGAAAAGGGGAAAGAGGGAAAAATTCCAGAGATTTTGGGGGATACAGGCAGGGAATTCCTTGGAAAACAGGGAAAAGGGGAAAATCGGGAAAAAAAATTCCAGAGATTTTGGGATTTGGGAAGGACGAGGGGGGGTCTCGGAAAGAGAATTCCTGGGAAAACGGGAAAATCGGGAAAATAGGGAAAAATTTCCAAAGATTTTGGGGGATTCAGGCAGGGAATTCCTTGGAAAACTGGGAAAAAATTCCAGAGGTTTTGGGAATGTTGGAGCACGAAGTGTTCAAGGCAGGGAATTCCTTGGAAAACCGGGAAAAGGAGAAAAGCGGGAAAAGATCCCAAAGATTTTGGGAATGTGGGAGCACAAGGGGAGGGAGTCTCAGGCTGGGAATTCCTGGGATAAGGGAAAAATTGGGAAAAGAGGGAAAATATTCCCGAGATTTTGGGGGTTCACGCAGGGAATTCCCGGCTCCCGGGGGTTCAAATCCCAAAAATCCCAAGGATTTGGGATCCGGGAATGGGATCCGAAGTGAGAGGGGGGGATGGGATTTTCAGCCCAGAATTCTGGGAATTTTTGCCCTTGGAATTCCCGGATGGGAGACAGGAAGGAGCTCGAGAATTCCAAAGGTTTTTTTTGGATTTTTTTTTTTTTTTGGTTTTTTTCCCAGGTGTTTTTCCAAAGGTTTTTCCAAAGGGTTTTTTTCCCAGGGTTTTTCAGGTGTTTTTCAAAGGGTTTTTTTTTTTTTTTCCAGGGGTTTTCCAAAGGGTTTTTTTTTCCAGGGTTTTTCCAGAGGGTTTTTTTTTCCCAGGGTTTCCAGGGTTTTCCAAAGGTTTTTTTTTTTCCAGGGGTTTCAGGGGTTTTCAAAGGTTTTTTTTTTTCCCCAGGGTTTTTCCAAAGATTTTTTTTTTTCCCCAGGGTTTTTTTCCAAGGGTTTTTCCCAGGGTTTTCAGGGTTTTTCCAAAGGGTTTTTTTTTTTCCCAGGGTTTTCAGGCTTTCAGGTTTTCCAAGGTTTTTTTTTTTCAAGGTTTTCAAGGTTTTTTTTTTTCCCAGAGGTTTTCAGGAGTTTCCAGGTTTTTCCAGGGTTTTTCCAGGGTTTTCAGGGTTTTCAAGGTTTTTTTTTCTTCCAGGTTTTCCAAAGTTTTCAAAAGTTTTCAGGTTTTCCAGGAGTTTTCCAAGGTTTTTTTTTTTTTTCCAGAGGTTTTTCAGGTTTTCCATCCCACTAGGCGAGGCTGAGCAAATCCAGGATCATCCCCCGACATTCCCGGGAGGCAAAGGTCGGGAATGATCGAGAATATTCCTTGGGATTATCCATTGACAGAGCGGGGAGGGGGGGTTCGGAATCCCGGGAATTCCGGCGTTCCCCAGGCTCTGCATCCCAAAATTCTGATCTGCTCCGAATTTCAGAATTCCCAGATTCCTGGAGCATTCCCAAAATTTCCCAAAATTTCTGTGCATTCCCAATTCCAATGAATTCCCAAATTTCAATTCCCAAATTCCCGTGAATTCCCAAATTTCTCTTCTCAAATCCCCAAATTCTAACGGATTCCCAAATTTCAGGGCAGCTCATTCCCAAAATTCCGATCCATTCCTGAATTTCCGTGCATTCCCAAATTTCAGTAATTCCAAAATTCACGGAGTGTTCCCAAAACTGAGGAATTCCCGAATTTCCTGGAGCATTCCCAAATTCCCAAAACACTCTCACCTGAGGAATTCCCAAATTCCAGAGCATTTCCCAAAATTTCCCTGCATTCCCAAAATTTCTGTGTATTCCCAATTCCAATGAATTCCCAATTTTCGCTCCCCAAATTGCAACGAATTCCCAAATTTCAGGGCATCCCTAAATTCCAGCACATTCCCAAAATTCCAGTCTGCTCCGGAATTTCCGAGCATTCCCAAACTGCAGGAATTCCCAAATTCCCAGAATGTTCCCAGTTCCCAAAACATTTTGGATTCCCAAGTTTCAGAGCATCCTCAAAATTACCGTGAATTCCCAAATTTCCTTGAATTCCCAAATTCCCAAATCCCAATAAATTCCCAAGTTTCAATTCCCAAATTCCAATAAATTCCCAAATTCCAATAAATTCCCAAGTTTCAATTCCCAAATTTCCTTGAATTCCCAAATTCCAATAAATTCCAAAATTTCAAATCCCAAATCCCAATGAATTCCCAAATTTCCTTGAATTCCCAAATCCCAATGAATTCCCAGATTTCCACGCATCCCTAAATTCCAGCACATTCCCAAATTTCCAGTCTATCCGTGAATTCCCGTGCATTCCCAAATTTCAATCCCTTCCCAAATCCTGGGAATTCCCAGCTGGAATTCCGGCCCCCCCCTCAGGGCTCAGCAGGAGCCTGGAATTGGGAATTTTTTTTTTGGGATTTTCCCAAATTTTTCCAGCCTGGAGCTTCTCCTTCCCTTGGGATCTCCTGGATCCATTCCCGAATCCAGGGAAAACACCAGGACAGGAATTCCCAGCGGGAATTCTCTTCTTCCTTCTCCATTGAAAACACAAACTCGGGAATTTCATCCTGGAAATTTTTTATTTCTCGTTTTCCTGCTTCTCCAAAGGGTTTTATTCCCAGATTTTTTTTTTCCTGGAGAATTCTGTTCCAAAGGAGCTCCCAAATCCCAAATCCCAATTCCCAGTTCCCAATTTCCAATTCCCAAATCCCATTTCCCAAATCCCAAATCCCAAATCCCAATTCCCAATTCCCAATTCCCAGTGCTGATCCCACATTCCCAATCCCATTTCCAGATCCCAATCCCACATTCCCAATTCCCAATTCCCAATCCCATTTCTCATTTCCCACATTCCCAATTCCCCACTCACAGTCCCAATCCCGAATTCCGCCACTCTCCATCCCAAATTCCCAGATCCCAATCCCTCATTCCCAGGTGTCAATCCCAAATCCCAATCCCCAATCCCACGTTCCCAATCCCAAATTCCCAATCCCAATTCCCATTTCCAATCCCCATCCCAGAATCCCAATTCCCTATCGCAGATCCCATTGCCCACATTCCCAATCCCGCATTCCCAAATCCCAGCTCTGCATTCCCAATCCCTAATCCCATTCCCACATTCCCAATCCCAAATTCCCAATCCCAATTCCCATTTCCAATCCCCAATCCCACATTCCCAATCCCAATCCCAAATTCCCAACCCATTTCCCATTTCCCACATTCCTAATCCCCCATTCCCAGTTCCCAATCCCGCATTCCCAAATCCCAGTTCCCACATTCCCAATCCCAAATTTCCAAATTCCCAAATTCCCGCATTCCCAATCCCAGCTGTTCATCCCCCACTCCCAGATCCCAACCTGCAATCCCATTCCCACATTCCCACATTCCCACATTCCCACATTCCCACATTCCTGATCCCTCATTCCCAAATTGCAGTTCCCAATCCCCCAATCCCAAATTCCCATATCCCAACACCAATTCCCAAATCCCAATCCCTCATTCCCAATCCCAATCCCACACTTCAAACCCCAATCCCAAATTCCCAATCCCATTCCCAGATCCCAATCCCACATTCCCAATCCCAAATTCCCCCGTCCCCATCCTGCATTCCCAGATTCCAAATCCCGCATTCCCAATCCCAAATTCCCGCATTCCCAATCCCAATTCCCACTCCCCCATTCCCAGATTCCCAATCCCCCACTCACACTCCCAATCCTGAATTTCCACATTCCCAATTCCCAATCCCACATTCCCTTTCCCAATTTCCCCATTCCCAGATCCCCATCCCTCATTCCCAAAATCCCAAACCCCAATCCCAGGTCCAAATCCCAAAATCCCAGATCCCAAACCCCATTCCCAAATCCCAGTCCTGCATTCCCAATCCCAAAATCCCAGATCCCATTCCCAAATTCCCAATATCCCAATCCCAAACTCCCAATTCCCCATTCCCACATGCCAATCCCAAAATCCCAGATCCCAAACCCCATTCCCAAATCCCAGTCCTGCATTCCCAACCCCTCATTCCCAATCCCACAGTTCAAACCCCAATCCCAATTCCCAATCCCATTCCAAGATCCCATTCCCAAATTCCCAATCCCCAAATCCCAAAATCCCAGATCCCATTCCCAAATTCCCAATATCCCAATCCCAAACTCCCAATTCCCCATTCCCACATGCCAATCCCAAATTCCCAATATCCCATTCCCACATTTCCAGTTCCCAACGCCTCATTCCCAGTCTGGCATTCCCAACTCCCTGTCCCACATTCCCACATTCCCAGTCTCATTCCCAATCCCCAGATCCCCGTTCCCAATTCCCCACTGACATTCCCAATCCTGAATTCCCGCATTTCCAGATCCCAATCCCTCATTCCCAATTCCCAATCCCAAATTTTCAAACCCCAATCCCAAATTCCCCATTCCCAGTGCCTCATTCCTGGTCCCCAAATTCCCAATCCCAAATTCCCAGATTCCAATCCTCCACGCCCACATCCCAATTCCCACATTCCCAATCCCAAAATCCCATTCCCACATTCCCAATCCCAAATTCCCCATTCCCAGTTCCCCATCCTTCATTCCTGGTCCCCAAATTCCCAATCCCAAAATCCCAGACCCCATTCCCACATTCCCAATCCCAGTCCCACAATCCCAGTTCTCGGGGAATTCTTTGGAATTATTTGGGAATTCTTGGGGAATTATTTGGGAATTCTTGGGGAATTCTTTGGGAATTCGTTAAGACGATTCTTTGGGAATTGCTGGGAATTATTTGAGAATTATTAGGGAATTCTGGGGAGGGGATTTCTTGTGGAATTCTTTGGGAATTCTTTGGGAATTCATTGGGAATTATCTGGGAATTCCTTGGATATTATTGGGAATTTTCTGGGAAGTCTTTGGGGAATACTTTTGGAATTCTTTGGGGAATTCTCTGGGAATTCTTGGGGAATTTTTGGGAATTCTTGGGGATTTCTTGTGGAATTCTTTGGGAATTTTGGGGAATTTTTGGGGAATGTCTCAGGACTTATTTAGGAATTCTTGGGGATTTATTGGGGAATTCTTCAGGGAATCATTTGGGAATTACTGGGGAATTCCTCAGGAATTATTTGGGATTTTTGGGGGGAATTTTTTTGGGAATTCTTGGGGAATTTTTTGGGAATTCTCTGGGAAAAGGCAGCCGCAGGCTCTGGGGGGAGGGGTGGCTTCCCAAAGATTTCAGGGAAAAGGGAATTGCTGGGAAAAGCTGGAATTTTATTTTTCCACTTAGGAAGAGAATTAATGATTAATTACTGATTATTCATTTTTAATTATTAACCATTAATCACTGATTATTGATTACTAATTATTATTAGTATTCATTAGAAAATTGTTACATTATTGCTCATTAATTAATTGTTAATTAATCCATGAAAACTTCCTGGATCCTCCAGGAAAACCCCTGGAATGGGATCCAACCCCTCTTCCCAAATCCCAAAAAATCTCCCACAACAACAACAACAACAACAAAAATCCCGGAACACTTCCAGGAGTTTTTCCCAGATTTCCATCCTGGAAAAAATTCCCACCCCAAGGCTTCAAGGCGGGAAAAATTCCAAAGGGAAAATTCTTCTGGAAAGTTCCAAATCCAAGCCGGAGGGAAATTCCCAGGGAAAGAATTCCCGCTCAGAGCTTGGAATTCCCGGGAAAAGGAGGATCCGGGGGGAGCTTTTCCAGCCATTCCAGCAGGATCCAGTTCACCTCGGCCGGCCTGCGGAGAGAGAGAGAGAATTCCCGGGAATTCCTCCCATGGGGGAACTGGAATTCCCAGGAAATGTGCGCCCAGAATTCCCGGGAATATTTGGGATCTTGGTTTTCAGAGGAAGGG